>BQNB010001115.1:0-137795 GCA_026074375.1 Tanacetum coccineum
ACTTGGCCTGGCAGTACTAATACTTGGTCTAACAGTACTAACAGGCCTAGCAGTATTAATACTTGGCCTAGCAGTACTAATAGGCCTAGCAGTATTAATACTTGGCCTAGCCGTACTAACAGGCCTAACAGTAGTAACAGGCCTAGCAGTATTAATATTTGGCCTAGCAGTACAAACAGACCTAGCAGTATTAATACTTGGCCTATGCAAATCTGTTCTTATTGATACACCTGTTGGGACAAAAGTCTCACTTAAATGTGGGTATTTTGAAAAGTTTGGATGATTAACTCTTTTGGTATTATCCCATACTGGTTTGCTCTCCCTTTTACCAGTATTAACCATATTTTTTAGATTAGACTCTTGACTCTTTTTTCATGAAAATTACAGTCTTTTATTAGATGCTCAGTACTTCTACAAACAAAACAGGCTTTTACTTTCCTAAAACCAACTCATTGTTTATGAGAATTTTGACCACTTTTATAATCTCTAGTCTTAACTGTTTGATTCTCAGGTCTAACTTTTTGCACTCCAGATACTTTCTCCTCATCATCTAAGGTCCAATCCTCAATGATAACACTATCTCTGTTAATCTTAGGATTAGACACAACTGACTCACTGGCTAACTTAGTCTTTACAGTATTTTTATCATTTAATTGTGATTCAATGATTTTATTCCTTATGGCATATTCATCTAACCCGAAAAAAGATATATCAGCTCTTGGGGTTAAGAAGTTCCCTGTAATAGGAGGGGGAACAGCTTTATACCCATTCTTTGAAAACCTATCAGTTTCTGGTATATGCTCATCATCACTTGATCTACCATCAAAAATACTCAAATTGTTCTCACTATCAGTTTCATGATTGCTACTTAATTCATTCAATTGTGTGCTATATCCTAAACCAGTTTTATCTCTAGCACTCATTTGACTTTTAAGTATTTCCTCAAGATTCTTGGTCGATTCTTCCCATTTTGCAATCTTATCTTTTAACTCATCTCTTTCTTTAACAGCCTTCTCTAATTCCAGATTTAAGTTGTTAATTTTTATTTCTTTACATTTAAGCTCATAATTCTGAAATTCATATTTCTCACCCCAAGCTAACTCATTTTTTTCATGTCCAATAATCCTGGATTCTAGTGACTCTAATGCTATTTCATAACCCCTGATTTCTAGTTTTGCTTTGTTATGCTTTTCTCTTTCAGTATCATAGTTCTTTTGAAGACATTTAAATGATTCAAGACATTTAAACAGTTTTTGAACCACACTGTCAGAAGTAAATTGATGAGCTTGAAGAGGAAGATGGGCCATCAAGCATAGTTGACTGTTTTCTACTTCAAAAATCATTGCTCATACATACCACTCTAGACCATCTTGAGCCACCAGTGCCTGTGATAAAGATTCATTTTTTGGTACATTGCTCCTGCCATTGTCACCATACGAAAAATCTTCATTTTTGACTCCTTCCAATATACATTCTACTAAGCAAAATGCCCTTTTCTGTGACAGTTGTAACACTCAATCTTTGACTTATCAAGAGATTTTTTTAATAAAAAAGCCAAAAAGACAAGAATACCCTAATGTTTGACCCACGTTAGTACTTAACGGGAACAAAACCTTCACCGTTCGTCTTCATTGATGTATAGTGCCTTATTTTACTAACGGAGAGATGAAATATGCGTGAAGTATTAACGAGGGACGTGAGACGATCATTTCGTAAACTATAAAACTCTTATAAATATAATTTTTATGTTTGAAAATAACAATAACATATTGACCGTCACATCACTTCTTGAACACAACAAACCTAAACCAAAAACTTGATAATTTTTGTGTTGTGTTTCATGTGGCGTCATAAATGATCACCTCCTCTTATTAGAGACGTAGGCATTTGCGTCATGTTTGGGGAAGACGCATACCAAAATTGCTTGGTTGACAAGAATAGGTTAATTTCCTTTCATTTCATTTTGTCTATCCAAACCAAAAAAACAAACCAACAAACAAACCCTTTCATTTGTAAAATCAACTTTCTAGATTTGATATCCGGAGATTCAACTCATCACAAATTTCTCCGCCTACAACTTCCATTGGTCAGGTAAAGTAACCATCATCTTATATGATTACAACTATTATTTGTTAAATGTAATGAATCCATAATAATAATAGTATTTGTATGACATGTTACTATGTTAGGTTGTTGATATGAGCCGAGAAAGAATAGGAAATGGAAATGATAGACGACCGCCTCGAAATTATCGTCGCCAAGAATGGATTCCTAGAGGATCAACACCTAGTATTCCTCCTCCTCCATTAGATACTACTAATATTAACATTAATACCCCATTTGCTTCGAACTCCAACTTAGATGGAAATCATCATCATCCCCCTAATAACAGATCACATAATGTTAGTAAGAGCCATTTTATACCTTCTACTAGAGGCCGTGGGTCGGGTGTTGTAAATCATCAGCATCAGCAGAATATGAATATTGTTAATGCTAATAATAGTAATAGAAGAAAGGGGGAATCATTATTGCCCCATCTTGTTCAAGAAATCCAAGATAAATTGTTGAAAGGTTCTATTGAGTGTATGATATGTTACGATATGGTGAGACGTACAGCCTCTATATGGTTGTGCTCAAGTTGTTATTTAATTTTTCATATGCATTGTATTAAGAAATGGGCTAGAGCTCTTACTTCTATTGACTTGTCTGCTCAGAAGAATCAAGGGTTTAATTGGCGATGTCCTGGTTATCAATCGGTTCAACTTACTTCATCTAAGGATATACATTATCTTTATTTTTGTGGGAATAGGTAGGATCCTCCGTCGGATTTGTATCTGACTCCTCATTCTTGTGGAGAGCCGTGTGGAAGGCCGCTTGATAAGGATCACCATGTTGGTAATCATGATGATGATGATAGGGATGATGGCCGTTGTCGTCATCGTTGTGTCGTTCAATGCCATCCTGGTCCTTGTCCGCCTTGTAAGGCGTTTGCTCCACCAAGGATATGTCCTTGTGGTAAGAAAACCATTCCTACTAGATGCTCGGATCAGAAATCTCTTCTTACATGTGGCCAGCGTTGTGGTAAGCCGCTAAAGTGTCTACGACATTGCTGTTCCAAGACATGTCATGTGGGTCCTTGTGATATGGTTGTGAAAGGACATGCAAATGTGGAAAATGATGGTATCTTTTCGTACAATTCGTCTTGTGGAAAACCTCTTGGGTGTGGAAACCATGTCTGTAAAGAAACATGTCATCCTGGTGTTTGTGAGGACTGTGAGTTGTTGCCAGGTAGGATTACGTCATGTCATTGTGTTAAATCGAGCCTACAAGAAGAGAGACATAGTTGTTTGGATCCAATCCTGACCTGCTCAAAGATATGTGACAAAATCCTCCTGTGTGGGTTACATCGTTGTAAAGATAAATGCCATCCGGGGTCATGTGCACCATGTCGGGTTATGGTTACTTAAAAATGTCGTTGTGGATCAACTTCTAGGACTGTGGAATGTTTCAACACCACCACCACCATGACGGATGAATTCAAATGTGATAAACCTTGTGGGCAAAAAAAGAATTGTAGGAGACACTGTTGCAGTGGCAAGTGCTGCCCCCTATCTAATTCTAAGAACAGTGCTGCCACCCAGGGTTGGGACCCACATTTGTGTTCTAAGCCTTGTGAGAAGAAGCTAAGATGTGGGCAACATGATTATGAAACGTTATGTCACAGTGGTCATTGCCCTCCTTGCCAAGAGACGATTTTCACCGACCTGACATGTGCTTGTGGAAGATCTTCAATTCCTCTACCATTACCATGTGGTACACCGCCACCATCTTGTCAATACCCGTGTTCGGTTCCTCAACCATGTGGTCACCCGTCCTCACACAGCTGTCACTTTGGAGACTGTCCACCATGTTCAGTTCCAATACCAAAAGAATGCATTGGGGGACATGTTGTTCTCAGAAACATACCATGCGGTTCAAAAGATATCCGATGTAATAAACTTTGTGGGAAAACGAGGCAGTGCGGGATGCATACATGTTTAAGAACGTGCCATCCGTCTCCATGTGATTCATCATCGTCATCATCTGGTGGGTCAACTTTCGGTGTAAAGGCTTCATGTGGTCAGACATGTGGGCCCCGCGGAGAGACTGCAGGCACACGTGCACTTCTCTATGCTATCCGCATAATACGTGTCCGGATGTAAGATGTGAGTTTCCTGTCACAATAACATGTTCCTGTGGTCGAATAACCGCAACTGTTCCTTGTGATGCTGGTGGCAGCAATAATAGTGGTTATAATGTGGATACTGTTCTTGAAGCATCTGCCGTTCAGAAATTGCTTGTGCCACTTCAACCAGTTGAAGTAAATGGTAAGAAGATTCCACTTGGACAGAGGAAACTCATATGTGACGATGAATGTTCTAAAGTGGAACGTAAAAAGGTTCTGGCAGATGCTTTTAGGGTCGATACAAATTTAGAGGCACTCCATTTTGGCGAGAGTAGTGCAGTTTCTGATATGCTGGGAGACTTATTTAGACGTGATCCTAAGTGGGTATTGTCAGTGGAAGAGAGATGCAAAATGTTGGTTCTCGGGAGGGGTAGAAGTGGTGGGACCATCAAGGTTCATGTCTTCTGTCCAATGTTAAAAGAGAAGAGAGATGCAGTGAGATTAATTGCAGATAGATGGAAACTGTCAATACGTGCTGCTGGTTGGGAACCAAAACGGTTCATTGTGGTTCATGTTACACCAAAGTCTAAGGCACCTAGTCGGATTCTTGGAACCAAAGGGCTGAACCCGTTAAATTTGATACATCCACCAAGTTTTGATCCTCTGGTGGACATCAATCCTAGGCTAGTTGTGGCTTTGTTTGATTTGCCAAGGGGGATGCAGATGTGAGTGCTTTGGTATTGAGATTTGGTGGCGAATGTGAATTGGTGTGGTTGAATGATAAAAATGCATTGGTTGTGTTTAGTGATCCGGCTCGAGCCGCAACTGCTATGAGACGGTTAGATCATGGTTCTGTTTATCATGGTGCACCTGTACTAAGCACCAATTGGACATCATCAACCGGAGTTAGTAGCAATGTTTGGGGTGGTGGTGCCTTAACGACAAATCCATGGAAGAAAGCTGTTGTGCAGCAGGATCACTCCAACTCATGGATTGTTGCACAAGAGTGGGTCAACCCAGAAACATCACCATGGAAGGTCAAAGAAGGCCCTTTGATCACTACTTCATCAGCAAATAGATAGAGCATTTTGGAATCTGAAGTTGGTAGTAGTCATGAATCAGGTAAAGTTTTAGCAAGTAATGTCCTCTTTGAGAATGAACCATCATCGTCATCGACTAGTTCAGGTAATATAGTTGCGGCATTAAAACAGGATGATGTGGTAGTGGAGGACTAGGAAAAAGCATATGACTGAATCTTGCACACGTATCTGTATTTTTTGTATTAGCATTAAAATTAGGTTGTTTACGGGATAGTGAACCTGCTTTGTTTTGAACGAGTATGTAAAATAGTTTGTAACCAAGCATGTATCCCCCTCGCGGGTTTATAAAACCTGTAAAATAAGTAAAGGCGAGGTTATGAACTTCACCTAGTAGGTAGATGTAATAAATATTCCAAAATGAAAGCTGACGACCTTATCACAATCTTAACCGGGGAATGTTGATATAGTAAAATGATAGTAAATAGCCACGTCACACAACCTGAGTAGAATATGTCAAGTCTTAGGAAGATTGTACTTTAGAACTTTAGTTTTAAGAGTTATGAGTTTGATTGAAGAGTTTGGAATTATTGTATCACTGTTCGGGCCATCATAATTCAGAAGTCATTCAGTAAACATTTAAGGAGCTAGGGTACTTTAAATCGTAAACCCAACAACTCAGTCAAAACGTAATACCAAGATGAAACTCCTTAATATGAAGCTCCCTATATGATGAAAGATATGAATCGGTTTTACCGTTTATAATCCATATCTTGAAATTTAAGCATGAGAAAGCGTTAATTAAAGTTATGTCTTGTAAGTTTTAAACATAATTAGTCAACTGATTCAAAATGTTAAATTTTAGACCCTGGTTGAAAAATTGTCAATAGGCCTTGGAGGTTGCATTTTTATGACATTTGGTCACTTCAACTTGAAAGATAACCAAATAAACCTTTGACTTTGAAAAGAGCCATAATAGATCCTGAGTTATAACTTTAATAAAATGACACATTTAGTCCTATTTATTATTAAGTTTCTGAAATTTACGATATATTACCCCTTGCAATTGGATTATAATACAAAACATGGTTTTATTTTTTTTTTTTTTCCCCCCCCCCCAAATTGCCATGCAAGCCTTATTTAACATTTGAAATAGACATTTAAAAGTTTATAATTACCTAAAAATATAAATTTAACACAACGCAAGTTTACATTAACGATTCGTTAAGCTAGAAGTAAAACGGCAAATTAGGTTTATAAGGACAACGCGCGGTTTTAAGTTCACATTCCTTCATTAATCAATGGATATAGTTGATTTTAACATTAGGTGTAAGCATGCTTAGGATAATTATTACAATATTAACCCATATAACATTTAGTTTTAAGAAAACACAATTTAGGGTTTCGGTGAACGGTTTTGGATCAAAAATCGAAAAAGAGCATGAATTGAGTTATGAAAATTTAACAAGAATTAAATTTTAGGATCATATGAACTTTAAAACATATAAATCAGGATCTAAGCTTAGAGAACCTGTCTTGACTTATGGCTTGGAAACTGGGTCAGAAATGGACTTTACGGCTTCGTACGCACTAGAATAACGACTCCGGGCTTGTTTTTTCGTTACTTTTGCTTTCACTTTCTGAACTTGATCCTTTTACGATCACTTAGGATCTATTAAGCCCAATGATTGCTTCTACAGTAAGGAGGTTATAGAGGAGAATGGGAGATGAAAAAATGAATAGTTTATGTTGCTATTATAGGTAAAATGATCTTGGGATCGACTCAAAGGAGATACGCTAAGTAGGTGGGGGGGGGGGGGGGGGGGTGGGGGTGATCGGTTAGTACATGGTTGAAATCTATAGGATGAGAGGAGGTTCATTATATTGTTGTCAGCTATAAACTAGAATTTGGTGAGTTGTTTGCCCTTGTATGCCCCGCGGCCTTAAAAACACGAAGAAAAAGAAGGCATGTGCCATTTTTAAACTATAAAATGATGAAGATTATTTTTAGAAGGAGTGTGAAGCTGCTTAGGTCATAAGGATGAGTCGTGGAGGTGCTTTGGATGCAATACAATAGTTAGCGAATGGGTCAGTAGGGCAAGGGTTTGTATTTCGGGTTCATTTAGGGTTCATAAGGGTTCGGGTTGAGTTTTCTAGCTTGTAATTTGTGTACATTTGATTAAGAATGTTAGGTTACTGATCCTAAGACTTATTTTAAGGATTATAATCAAAAGTTGATAGGTGGTTTGGGTTAAAATGGGTAGAAAATGAGTAAACGGGTCAAAATCACAATTAGGGCACAATTAGAGTTCTAGTTTATTTCTGTACATGTTGTTAATAGGGTGAAATGATGGATGGATAGTGATTGAGAATTTTGTAATTTTAATGTATTATAACTTATTTAAGTATTGGTTTAGGTTTACAATGGATAAAAATGAAGAAACGAGTCATGGTTTAGAAACTAGCTCGGTTTTAGGGTTTAGGGTTTTAAATTAGGGTTTTGAGTGTAAAAATAGATATGAAAGCTTATGAATAGAATAATTAGGGTTTACACATTGTACATTGAGTGTAGTAGCTTGCACAAGAGTGGTGGTGAAGAAATTGGAATGAAAACGGAGGTAAAACAGCTATTTTAGAGATCATGCTAAATGAATTGTACATTGTGCTTTTAAGGACTTGTACTTTGACTTGGAGAGATTTTATATTTCAAATGAGATGTTATATTGCTTGTACATATGCTTTAGTAGCTTGTGAATTCACTTTAGATGTTAATCCTTCATGGAATTAGGGTTTAGAGGCATCCGATAACGGTTTAAAGCCCGTTTTGATATAACGTTGTGAATGGTATATTATAGGGATAATGTACTTTGTAAATATGATATTATGATATTGAATTTATATATTATGATGATTGCTTGACGTATATGAAGATAGGATTAACATAGATAGGTTGCCTGAGCCCGTTAACTTTAGTTATGCAAGAAATGTTGTACATCGAGATATTGGCAAAGTAAGTAATGTAATAAAGCGAAAATTTTCCCTGAAAAAGGTGAGTTCATATATAATTGATAGATTGTACATCATCTAACTTAATAGATGGATAGTTATAAAAGTTACGGGTTGTTATAGTCTCCACCCCTTAAAGAAATCTCGTCCCGAGATTTAATTTAAAGTTGAATTGAATGAATTTAAGTTAGGCTAATCAAGGTTACAAGTTAACGTGTGTGATGAATTTATAATTATGTTGTACACCATAATTATAATTACCTCCTTTCACACGTCTACTTATTTTCAAGACTACACCTCTTGATGACAACCAATAGAATTTATTCAGATCTTGATAGAACTTGGGTGGATAAAATACTTTGATTTATGAAACCTGTGGGTTATGGGTCTACCATGCTTCTGGTGTGCTACTATGATCGTAAAGAATCATTATTCATTAACCTTTAAAAGTCAACATCGAATAAGAATGATATCACAAGTCTTTGTTAAAATTTTCATACCTAGTGGTATTGAAATCATTTGACATTGTATAGATTCTTGTATGTTTCCTTGTTATTACGTTGCAGAATATAACATAAAATTTTAGAATATGGAGATCATGAGTGATGTCAAGGAACGATTGTAAGAGAGTTGCTAATCACGTGAGATACAGATTTTGAAATGAACAGATGATGAAGGTAATAATGATAATGATTAAGGAATTGTTTGTACAAATGGATTGAAAGAAACTTGTTTGTACGTATGTTATACTTCTAACATGTTTCATTACTTTATTACATATAATACTAACATGTTTCATTACATTTTACATACTATAATGCTTGTACTGGTTTCATTTATACCACATGTACTTATATATTAAATATAATGTTTCCCGAGTAATTTCATGTTGTACAGCTATGTGGTACATAATAATATAACATAATGGTTAAGAAATATTAACTTCTGTGTTAATCTAAAATCAGTTCTTAGTCCCACCCATTTAAGACTTGCTGTGATAAACTAAAATAACAGCTTTATGGCTGAAATATTTTATGAATTTACGGCAACTTTTAAGCAGAATAGCAGACTGTTTGGATATTTAAGTAGCAAGCAAGCTAACATACCATACAACACACTCCACAGTTCCACACCTCCATGGCAAGTTATCACTTAGGATTCATCATAGTTGGCATGCCAAAGTTTTGTACAACATCACCCATTCGAGCTTTCATAGCCTGAAACATCGAAAGGGAGAAATAGTAAGTAGACGGAAAAATTGAGAGGTAAATATTGAAGTTATTAGTGTAAGAATCTGAACACATTCCACCCTTTTGCAATGTATTCCATTGCCGTTTTATTTCTAGTGTTCTTTGCATCAAAAACAAACTAGTAAACAAAAAGGAAAAAAGTCATTACAAAGAAAAGAGATACTTCCTTCGTTCCCCAAAAAATTTGGAATACTTGTACAACGCATTGCCCAAAAAAAATGCATATGTATAGCTTAGATTTTCATTTATGAGTTTCATTAATCAATTCCTTGTTAAAGTGAATATTAGACAATATATCGACGGTTATAACCTTTTGTTAAACTACATATGAAGATAACTAGTCCAGCTGACCAGCTTGCTCACAACTTGCATCAACAGGGGAGCAGGCTCATCACCTTTAAGATGTGCTATTAAAATTAAGATATGAAGATAACTAGTCCAAATCTTATCCCATTGACAGACTTTCTGTTCTTGTAACCCCGAACCATGAAATAGAAATAATAGGTCAAGTAGTCAAGACGAGACCAAAAGGGAACAAATTGCTCATACTACAAAAACAATAAATAAGCAAGCAAACATGGCCCTCACTCACAAGCTTATAAAGGCCATTTTAACTCTCAATTGCATCTTATGTTGGATATTGTCGTTACTATGAGAACTATAGCATAAATCTAAGGCTCTATGGGTACATCGACGTCAGGGTAGAACCCTCAAGGCAAGCACAAACTTGATCTATGTAATTATTTGACGCAAACTCAATATATATACATACATACTAATCAACCAGAATGTTCGGTCCTTTTTTTTAAATCTTGTTATATAAGTAACATGCTAATGTAAGTAGTTTAATCAGAAACCAAACAACGAAAGCATATAATCATAAAAAACAAGATTTAAAGCCCCAGCCGAAAAGCTGGTTACAGCCTGAGGCATTTATCTAGATCAAGAAGAACACTTATCAATTTTGGTTAGATAATTTTTCTGACTTGATAAACAATTACCTGACTTTCTATGGGAAGTTGATTTGTCAAAAGTCGCAGATATGGAGTGTTTAGTTTATATTAAAAGCCATTTGGTCCAAATTAATATGACTCATTTTCTTATTTCTACAAACTTCTTCCAAATTAATGGAGCCTTTACAAAATATAAAATGATCCTTTATTTTGGAACAACATCAGAGGAAATCATTAAATCCTTAATAGCCCATAAAAAATGAAACTGCTATTTGATCTCACGAACATGATAGTAAGAAGCTGAAGGGGGAACATGTCAAATGGATCAAACAGGTTACAAGTAACCCAAAGTCGATCCTTAATGCATACATCTTAAACTGCATGTACTCTCATATTTTATATATTAGATGTAAGAATAGTGTACATTATAAAAACATATCTACGCCATAGCTAAACCATTGAGATTCTACATGTCTAAAATAGTGTGATCAGTTAGCGTTATCGAGAGATCCAGAAGAAATAGACATCCCAATCTGGTTCCTAGGAATACCATCACTGAGTGACTCGTCTTGTGAGTCTGCTTGTGATCCTTCATTATCGCTATTCGCTATTTCATTAATTGTTCACACATCTTAAAAAGCTACAAGACTTATATTTTCACATATGACTAAGTTTTTCACACATCTTACAAAGCCACAAGACGTATATTTTCACATGTGACGAAGTTGTTCACACGTCTTAAAAGGCTACAAGTCGTATATTTTCACCTGTGACGAGGTTTTTCACATCTCTTATGGTTGTTTACACCTCTTAAAAGCTACAAGACGTAAATTTTCACATGTGAAGAGGCTGTTCAAACATATTAATAAGCTACAAGACGTATATTCACATGTGACGAGGTTGTTCACACATCTTATAATACTTGAAAGCTGTAAATGTGCTTATTGAAGTCGTTCACATATACCTTTGTCGAGTGAAAACTAAATCTATAATTAAGAAAGCATAACCGTAAGTACTATCAAGACTACTAAAATAATGAATCTACAAATAAAGTTCACATCTTGCGTAATATTGGTTGAGGCATTTCATCAAACGGTTGATATGCATTACAAAGTTGAATCAATTCGATGAGATGATAGTGATAAAAGTATTAAATGAACAAATATTACAAGCAATCGTCAAACTGAACACTGATTACAAATATACAAATGATGAAAGTATAAGATTTAACCATTTGAAGAACCAATTTTAACCTAAAAACCTCCAAAATAGTGACAGAATGGTGCTTCTATGGCGGTGTAGTGGTGGTTTGAACGGTGGTGTTTTGAACGGCGGTGATCGGGCGGTGTAGTAGTGGTTATGTGAGGAGATTGTTGAAGGTAGTTGGTAGGAGAGGATCGTATTGTTTTTCACCTCAGAAGTGTGTGTTTTTTTACATTATATATTAGTTGTGAGTTTTAAATGACAAATATACCCTTAGTTAGTATACTTAGTATAAGTTATAAATTAATTTAAGCCTTTAGATCTTAAAAAAGACGGGGTTAATGGAGGGCTAGTATCCCTTCTTTCCTTCTCACAAAAATTAGCCTTCTCACTTGAACGCGCCCCTATATATCTATAACATATATATGGGGCTAACTATGACTGGATATATATGATTTAGTGACTGTACGCCACCTCAACGATGACATGGCAAACACATGACATGGAATTTTATCTATAGACATTCAAGATAGACTCCATAATTTCAAGATATACTCCATAATTTCCATAAGTCGATAACATTGAGTATATCTAAGACTTACCAGCTGACAATTATCCGTAAATCTTTATAAATTAAAATATAACTTTTGAGTATATCTAAGACTTACCAGCTGATAATTATCCGTAAATCTTTGTAAATTAAAATATAACTTAACTCTTATTAGTCAAAAATATGATACTAAACCACTTTGTTGAGGGTGGGATAAAGACCGGCAGAGAAAGTATTGACTCCCGAATAGTGAAAGGTTTTAGTCAGGAAGTATATCTTAAAACACCATTCGTGACTTGTGTTCAGATATCATCAATCATATATGTTGAAAAAGGGCATGTTATTTGTAAATATGTTAAAAATATATCAAACACATTGTATATTGTTTCAATATATGCATATGTTGTTCTAAGTGGATCATTTTAAATTATAGCTAATTAGTTCATTGTTAACGATATAATGTGTTTGTTTTTTTATGATGGTTGGGTGATGATGATGATGGGGTTAATTGAAGAAGAATATTTCAGGTTTGTATGTTCTCAATTGATTCATGATGATTTTTAGACAATGAAACAGTTTCATTGTACTCAGTTGCATGTTTTCGGATTTACCTTGCTACTGATAAGCTTTTAGGTTTGACTGTTTGAGCATTATATCTATTATGTGACCATGCTTTTCCAGGTTGGGTATATTTATTGACGTTTTATTTTTTTCATCATCATACTCACTCCGAAAATAAATTATTTTGTTGTTATACTGATATGATGGATCAATAGTCGCGGAAAAAACATGTGGAAAATAAGGTTCATCATTCCAAAGGTATTGAAAATGTTTCATTCTTTCTAAAGTTTGATGTCGTAAAAACTTTAAAATTTCATTTGCTCCAAAAAGATTTCACCTTCATCTAAAACGCTGGCAAGATCATTCGTAGCTTGATTTGTTATTTTACAAATTATTGGTGCTCATGCTTATACATTCACACTTAGTTCACTTGCTGATTAGATCAGAAGTTGTCTATTATCTATTTATCTGATCTTATAGTGGATTGTTTTATATTTGTAGGCGTATTTTAGCATCTCAAGTGATGGATACATGAACCCTTTTGTACTAACCACCTGTTTAAATCGTTTACCTTCACTTTCCTTTTTTTAACCCACAATCAGATCTGCATTTCTTCTCAAATGATATAGGATAAAAACTAAAACGTCTTAAAATATGTTTACTACCTTGGGGGTATTATAATGAAGCAAAAAGGGCCGGTTTTCGTCACTAATTTTAACCCTCTAAGCATGGTTATCGTTGCAATTTTAGGATCTGATTTGGACTTGGTACAATCTGATTTGGACTTTATTTCACTTTTTAAAGTCTAAGGTTACTGGGATTGTGCTTAGAGGGTTCTTTTCAATTCTAGGATATGATTTGGACTTGCTACAATCTGATTTGCAAGGATTGCGAACACTACTTTGTAAATAAGGGATTTAATTTCAACAGATTCATATCTTCTGGATAATATCGAGAAGATCAGGCATATCAACATTGTAATTATACAGGTACAAATTAGTTTTATATTGTAATTTTTTTTAGCATTGCACATGTCCTTGAATAAATCAAGAAGAGTTGATTGATTATATCGTAGGAGGTAACTAATAAGGTCTTAAGTGTCCAGGACTTTCAAGATGATCAACTAAAAGGAGGTTTTGAGAGAGGTATAACACTGTATCCATATTTTAAAATATAGATTCTCATGTACATATTCTCATAGGCATGTTAGGCTATATTCTGAATATGGTGGTTAAATTTTCTTTAAAGGTCTCCATCATGAAACGAGTACGCCATCCAAATGTGGTTCTCTTAGGTGCGATCACGGTTCGTCCTTATTTTTCAATTGTGACCAAATATCTACATAGGTAAGCTTCTCTTATTCTACAAGACACACCATTATTTTTGCGAAAGTATGAATTGAGTCTAACAAAAAAATTTAACCATTGCAATTGTAGATAGTCAATTTGGTCATTTGGTCATGCTAATTATAGAAACTGTGTAACAACTTTGGTTTAAAGGTTAATGACTCAATTAAAACAACATACTCAAATCATTTTTTTAATGCAGGTTTGTGATTTCGGGTTATCAAGATTTAAAGCTAATATACTTTCATATCATCAAAAGCTGTTGCGGGAACCATAAATGGACATGTTTACAATATTGAACATGTCATATGAGATAGTGACTGGATGTGCTTTGTTTAAAATATGGTAACAAACCTTGCACTAGATTGTCTACATGTCAAGTTCTTTGGTAGTGTAGTCATAATATATAGGTAATTGGAGCCAAAGAAAAGTTTTCGTTAGATACTCCTCATTTTCAATCATCTGAACGAGATGGTATCCCACACACAGACCAGAATGGCTAATCATTAGATCACTTTTTATACAACGTCCGGCTAATCAGTCTAGGGATAGCTACTAAGTATGATGCACAAGGAGCTGACTGTCATCGTTTTTGGACTGTGGTTGGTATGGATATATGACTTATTTTTAGTATGGGAAAGGTTACGTGGTATTTACTAAATTTTAATGATATTTGCAGCGTGGTGCCGATGTGAAGGCAGTGTATCTGGTCGAGCAAACAACATTGCACATGAGTGCTGTTAGGGGAGCCATTGAAGTTGCATATCTTTTGTTTGAAGAATGTTATCGGGTCAATGCATCTGATATAGATATAAGGTTAGTTTTCGTTGATACATGCCAATTGTTTGCAGAGAGGTTGTAGCCAATTTGTTGAGTTGTAAGCTGTAAGGTTTAACAAATAGCGCGTGTTTGAAACTATATTTGATGATATTATATTAGCCATTTCTTAATATACAAAACCATATGACTTATACACATCCATTTATCTTCTTCTTGTGTTCTCTGACTTCATTAAAATTGGTCAACAAAATCATGTGTTTTTAAGCTACACTTTACTTGCATCGATGCTTAGATTAATAAACTGCTCAACAAATTGTATATTTAAATTGATATGATAGTTTGTTTTTTTCACACAGAACCACCTCAAGAACACATAGAACGATAGATGAAACTAAATCACTAGATGTCTATTTATCGAGTTAAATGAGAATTATGATGTGTGATGCGTCAATGCAAACCCGTTGTAACATCACCAAGGTAAAAGGCAAAATGATACGTACTTTCTATTACATGCTTTTACATATTGGTAATTATGTTATTTCATTTTAATGTGAAAATGTATATGTCAGTGTATATTTCCATCAATTTTACCGGTAAGATCAATCTTTATTTATCTCGAACCATCATCAACATTCATGAAAAATCAATCTAATATTTACAATGTTATCGTTTGTACTCTTATTTTGGTCTTTATTAAGTTTACCTTTTCTCATGCAGTACATAGCGGCTATAGACACGTGGAGTATTGTGTGTTACGAGGAGTAGGATTAAAGTAACATTGAGCAAGATGACACTTGTGAAGGAAATGTGCGTGGCACTACGAACAAAGCAACACTAACACCACCAATAGATTCAGATAAGTCATAGGTTGCACATGCTAGAGAGGCTTAAAGAATTGACTCTCATGAGCCTCATTATTCAATTTGATTTTTACATTTATACAACTCAAAAGTTGGTATGATCATTGTGTTTCGCCAATTTCTTGACAATTTTTTTTCACAATAGTCATAGCATTTTAGCATTGTTGGTTTGATGAAGACTTCATCTAAGGTGCATGGATGTATAATTAAGATTCTATGTTCACACAAATACGGCAACCATTAGAACTAAACGACAAACATTTTCTTAAAAGAGGTTTTATGAACCGAACCCGCCCGTCGGGCGGGTTGTGTTATTACTAGTATATATATATATATATATATATATATATATATATATATATATATATATATATATATATATATATATATATAGGGGGACTTTATTTTCAGCAACAAATTAAGTGCGAGAACTGCGAGAACTCTTAAAAACATACATGCACGCCTTCAATAATTGTATTTTTACACATATATTCTAAATTAAACAAATATGTTTTAAAAAAACATATTTTTTCTAAAGAATTTGATGAGAAATTGGAAAAAAAATAAAATTTTTTCTTTGGAATTCTGCACACTTTCAAAGAAAAAATTTATTTTTTCAATTTCTCATCAAATTACTAAAACAAATTTGTTTTTTTTTAAAAACCATATTTGTTATATATTTAGAACATAGTGTAGAAATTACAATTATGGAAGACGTTGCATGATGATTTTGAGAGTTCTTGAGTTTTCTGCCCTTAAATTTGTTGCGGAAAATAAGTTACCACTATATATATATATTATATATATATATATATATATATATATATATATATATATATATATATATATATATATATATATATATAGACAAGCGTTCATTTGAGAAGGCTAATTTTTGTGAGAAGAAAAGAAGTGATCTTAGCCCTCCATTAACCCCTCTTTTTTTACATCTAATGGCTGAGATTTATAATACATTTTGCACTAATTATACATTAAACGAAAACGAAGGGCATTTTTGTAACTTTTGATAAAAAAAATGATAGGGGTCTTAGTGATCACTCCTCATTTGTAACAATTCACCTAACTTTTCAATTCACACACACAAAAACACATACCAACACACACAAACTTCTGGTGATTTCACCATCGTAGTGTTCATCATCATCACCATTAAACAACACCATCTTCACCACCAAACGCCACTGTTCACACCGTTAACCACCATTCACCATTAAAAACCTAAAAAATACAATCGATCCTAAATAACATAAAATTATATCAATATGAGTGAAGAAGAAGAGGAAGCAAGCTGAGATTAATGAAGAAGACGAGCTTTCACATCAGATGACACAAAAAAAATTCAAGTAACTGTTTTTCTTTTATATATAAAATTTAACTGTAGAATTTGGAATTACTATGAATTTGAAGTTTTTATCATTGTTCAAATTATAAATATGTCAATCATGTTAAAGTATAGATTACGAATTAGGTCTTGATTGTTATAGGCGACTTAATTAGTTTGCGTAAAGTAGAGTATAGCATATATTAAGTTTATTAGGAGTATGTTCGCTCGTGAAAAATTTAGTGAAAGCATCTTCGCGCGTGAAAATATAGGAGATAATTTTCTTCACTCGTGAAAATATAGGAGAGATTTTTCTTCACCCGTGAAAATATAGGAGATATTTTTCTTCACCCGTGAAAATATTGGAGATATTTTTCTTCACATGTGAAAATATAGGAGATATTTTTCTTCATCCGTGAAAATATTGGAGATATTTTTCTTCACCCGTGAAAATATAGGAGATATTTTTCTTCACCCGTGAAAATATTGGAGATATTTTTCTTCATCCGTGAAAATGTAGGAGAGATTTTTCTTCACTCATGAAAATTTTCTAGCTAGTTAGATCTCCATTTCCAGCTCTCTTATTTACTATATATAGTATTGTACGAGAGGTTGCAGTTTAACCCATTTACTTGTAGACGGGTCGATTGGTATATGTTTATGTCTAACTGTTAAAGCGTAAAACCAGTAATAGATTTGTTAAGAAAATGAGTCAATGGGTCAAAAGTTACAAGGTTTGAAGGGGTCGAGTTGAATAGAAATATTCGTGTATGCCTTTACTTATATGCTTAAGGACATACGAACCAGAGTAGACATATTATTGTGAACCTTGACCTTCCCTTGTCTTTTATGAGCATGATATGTTGTCATGTTGATATCTCCTAGTTCTTTTCCAGACTTTGCGTAAGGTTGTATGGGTCTCTTTTTGATCATTTAGATGAACAAGTAACCGCTTAAGATTATACTCTTGAGAACAAAATAATCATAGAATAGTTTGATTCATTTGGGTTGGTTTTGTTCTGTGCCTGAAAGTTTGTTTAATTTCTTAGAGAGTTTGACTATTGGGAACATGTAAGATCGTTTTTTTTGTGAGTTTTAATCAAGAAACAAACTGCTATAGTGCCCCTTATTTGTAACTTGATGTAATTTGTTTTGGCTTATCTGCTGATAGTTAAGCTACTAAAAAGCAATCGCTTCTGCTTATGTGGTTAAGCTAAGTTATTTATTAATAAAGAGGTTACTTATTTTGGGATTCAGTTGGTTTGTTATACTCGTATTTAGCCTAAACACTCTGGAAAAACTATGCAACACTCTTAAAATATTATAAAACACTAAACATCTTGCATAAATAGTCAAAATTAAGATGGATTTTTGTATGAGTTACCCAATTATCAGACACTCTATACTGATTATCTGCTTTGGGTTTTTAAACATGGAACAACTGTGCGAGTAGAGTTCGGTGATGCTACTGCAGCAGCAGATCCTGCTGGTGCTAATGTTATTGCTCGATCATTTCCTCACACTTATGGTCAACCTTTGGCTCATTTTTTCAGAGAAAAATCTAAAACAGCCAATGCTCAGACTATCTATGAGCACCCAGCAGTAAAGTATCTGCTTATTTTCACAGTTTCACTAATAGTTCAACTAATAATGTGGGTGCAAAATCCTTATCCGTAGTCAAGGGTGGGCATATAAGGTCTACATGTATACCTTAGAATTCCCCGGTTTCAAGAGTGTAAAAAAATACTAAAAAAATTTGTCATTACAGTTTATGTCTAAATAGAAATTTAATATTGTAGTGCGTATCTAATTTGAAAATTATAGATCTATGAAATTTTGAAGTATTTGGCCTCACAGAACTTTTTGCTTGCTGTTTCACTTTCTTCTTTCAGGGTTGGCTTCGTTTTTTTGCGGTAGACAATCTCCTAGAGGGCACAATGTTGTATGGGGTCTTCATGAGGCTCTCAAAATTCACAACCCTAAGAGCACATTGCTTGGATTTTTGGGTAATCATTTTATCCCCTTTTATTGTCGATATGGGATTGTGATGTGTCGAAATGTGTACTCATAACTATTGTGCTATGCATGTAACCAGGTGGTTCTGAAGGTTTATTTGCTAAGGAGACCCTCGAGATCACGGATGATGTTCTTGCAACCTAAAAAAATCAAGGTAGCGGGATAATTAAGTAATTATGTGATTATGTTATTCTTTTTCTCTCGTGAAGTAATTTAATTCGACTATGGTAATCTCTTAAAGGTGGTTATGATCTGTTGGGAAGAACTAAGGATCAAATTAGAACCACAGAACAAGTGAAATTTGCCATGGCCGCATGCAAAGGCTCCAGAATGTGGATCATAGCCTATTCATTGTTGGAGGTATATGAACTATATTGAAAGTAAGTATCCGCTATAAACTTTTTGTCTTATACTAACGCTTGCTTTGTTGCAGGGGTCACTTCCAACACAGATGCAACTTAGCTTGCTGAAACTTTTGCAGAAGCAAAATGCGCTACAAAGGTATATATGTACTCATATTTGCTACATAGAGCTCTTGTACATTAAGATTTCTTTGACCTCACGTATACGGTATATGTTGATTCTTTTTCCAATTTCATAGGTGGTTGGAGTACCTGTTACCTTGAACGGAGATCTTAATAATCAGTTCGTTGAAGCTAATGTTGGTTTTGATACTATATGCAAGGTATATATCTAACAACTTATCAGCAGATGCTCTTTCTGCTGAGAAGGTAAACCACTCGAGAGTTTTCTGTGCTTGTATTCTATCCATCTTCTTGCTAATTTGTAGCTTATGCTCTAACGCCTTGCTAAATTCTTATTGGTTTTTGATTTTTCTAGTACTACTATTATATTCGGATCATGGGTAGGAAGGCATCTCATGTTGCTGTTGTTGTGGAGTGCACTCTGCAGTCGTATCCTAACATCGTACAGTTACACTTACTTCCATTATATGTAATTTTCTGCAATTCTTGTTGTTACTCGTACTAAGCTTTATATCTTCGTTGTAGGTTATCCTTGCTGAAGAAGTTGCTTCTTCAAAGCTTTAACCATTGTTGATTATTGGGCTTCAAAACGCAGAAGCACATCTAAACACTATTCCGTAATTCCATATAACATAAGCAGCTCCAGAATGCAATGCCAAGCACCCCCTTTCTACAATATGTTCATGTTTATCTTGTAATACTGACATGATACTACTATGTACAGAAACTTATATGAAGTTTATGTAATTCATAATAGGTCACCAACTAATGATTCTCAATATCAGGTATGGAATCCACGAGCTAATCAAGAAGGGTACACTCCCTCGACTGTTGAAGTCCTGATGATTATCGATGAAACTTTAGATGCCTTTTTTCAGTTGCCAATTCCCACACATCCAGCCTTACTTCCTGATTTAATTGTTGGCCTCGATCGATGTCTTCAGTATTACACAAGCAAAGCAAAATCAGGATGCGGTAATTATTTCATTCTCAACAAATATCACATAAATTTTTTGGACTAATTACCTAAAAAAAGTTAAACTTTATTTTTTATTCAATATTATGTGCAGGATCAAGGAACATATTCCAGCTATGCCAGCATTGACCAGATGTGCACCCGAGACAAAATTTCATGGTGTTTTTAGGAAAAAAGAGAAACCTGCCAATCTACAAAGAAGAAATTATCAGGTAGCAACAACAAACGGGAATAATAATGCTTTTGGAGTACTACAATTATATGTACGTATAAACACACTAGAACAAATCCGTACAGAACTTGAAGTTCTAGAAAAAAGAATCATAGCCCTGTTAAGAAACTCTGAATCCGCTCATGTTTCAAACTTTTCAAACGGTTTATCAAAGAAGTTTGAACTCACCCTGGTGCATGTTTGGAAGGGATTCAACAACTATGTGAGTCCACTACTTACAAGATCGTGTTTCATGATCTTAGTCATTCTTTATGGGACGCATTATATGTTGGTGAGCTGTCATCTTCTGCAATCAAACCGTTCCTTCAGGACCTAGAACAGAACTTAATGGTTATTGCAGACACTGTGAACGAGATGGTAAGAACACGTTTAGTTGCTGAAATAATGAAGCGTCTTTTGAAGGGTTTTTGCTGGTTTTGCTTGTGGGTCTCGACAAATTGAAGATGACTTCAAGCCTCTCAGAGATTTATTCTGGGCTAATGGTGACGGGTTGCCAATGGATGTAATTAATAAGTTTTCAGCTACAGCAAGAGATGTGATTCGACTTTTTAGAACCGAAACGGAGACGTTTATTGAACGATTTAGACGTGTGACTCTAGAGACGTATGGGTCGTCTAGTAAATCTAGACTCCCGTTACCTGCAATTACTGGTCAATGGAGTCCATCTGATCCAAACACTCTTCTACGTGTGTTATGCTGTCGAAACAATGTTGCTGCTTCAAAGTTACTTAAGAAAACCTACAATTTGCCCAAGAAACTATGATGATTTTTCCAATATCTACCTGAAAAATGGGTTGTAGCTCTGTACAGTTAATCGTCGATCATCTTTTGAGCCCACCACTTTATCAGATTCAGTTTGCAGTTTAGCATGAAAAATTGCTCTATGGTTTATTGGATACCATTCATGCTAGCCTAATTCTTTCAATTGGTCTACGCTTAGATGCCCAAACTAGCATGTATTTTAAGCTCTTATTTCTAGGGCGGTTCCCATATGAATATGTACATTGTTTTGCTTTATTTGTAGTTCACCCTCTTATTAGTTTTCTTTCCTTATTGTTTGTTAATTATCGTAACAAACAAAAAATAACTCTATTCTAATTGATGCAGTTTTGTATACACCCGTTTGCTTGGGTCCTTTCTATATTAAGGCAAGTATTCTTTTGTATTTTTTCATGTCTTTCCCTTCATCATGTTGATTTTTACCTGAGATAGCTGTGAGGGTATGATGAATTTTACATCAAAATGCTATATGCAATATGCATATATATATGAATTCTACTCGGATGGGAATTAGACAGAAACTGAAGTAGAATGGGTGATTGATTAAAACAGAATGGACAGGCTCTCAGCACAAGACCAGATATTCTACCTTCTGTATATTGTACTGAACTTGCTAAACTACAGGTGCGGACCTGATAACTCTTTAACTTATAAAAAATGCACTTTAGTTTGTTATAATTAATCACTCTCATTATTACTATTATTTGTTTACCAGGATCAAATACCCCCATTTTCAACCAAGGTTGCCATATGTTCCATTGAAACTCAATTGGGTGCTCCTGTATCACAACTTTTTGCAGATATCAGCCCAGAGCCTATGGCTGCAGCGTCTTTGGGACATAAAGGTTGGATAATTTGACCTCCTGAAGAGGAAGAGTCCCTTTTTTGTACTTTCTCTTTGTAAATTGAGACATAGAAATCATAAGGAATTTGCACTTTGTATGTTAATCTAATAGGTTTTCTGGTTACTTCAAGTTTTGCAGCTTATCTGCATACAGGGAGCTAGTAGCTGTAAAAGTGCAAAGGCCTGGTATGTCGCTTTCTTTGACCCTTGATGCCCTGTTATTTAACATGATTGGGGGCCAATTAAAGAGATTTGCCAATGCAAGGAAGGATATAATTGTAGCAGTTAACGAGATGGTGAGTTTTATATTCAAGAATAATGGCAATGAAACTTTACCTCTTTATGTATGTTTCTTTTGATTTAAATGCACTTATCTTCATTTTCATGACCTAAGATTCTGATTGAATAAGTCAGGCATATGTTTGAAGAAATCGATTACATCCTTGAAGGACAGAATTGTGAGCGGTTTGCTTCTCTATATGGTTTCCATGACTGTAAGTGATCTCCAGTTACCACAACGCATCATCTTATGTCTCATTATCTACCTTTATGTCTGTCTTTTTTAGTAATAAGTTGTATGTTACTGTATCACAAGAGGAAGATACTTATGATTGTATATGCAGGATACCTCTAAGGTCTTACAGGCTTATACATATGTTTGGTGTGACAACCCGAGAATTCCCGTTCAATAAGTTAGCCGTTTTCGTGTAGTAATTTGAATTTTTAAATGTTTCGTTAGCTGTACCGTTTAACCGGGAAGTTATTTCATTATTACGCGCACACAAATCCACCCACCCAACCCACAATCCACACCCCCTCCTCCCCCCCCACACCCCCCCCAACCCTCCGCACCCTCCCCCCCCCCCCCCACGCACCTACCCCTGGCACCCCGCGGCCCCCCGCGCTCCCCCCCCACACACCCCGCCCCTCCACCCACACCGCCCTACCACTCAGACTCCACCCCCTGCCCCCGCTCCCCCCCTCCCACAGCTCCCCACCCCCCCCCCCCCCCCCCCACGCCCACCCCCTACCCCCCCCCCCCCTTCGCCCCCCACCACCCCCCCTCCCCACCCCCCCCCCCCCCACCCTGCACAACCCCCCCTCTCCCCGCCTCCACCCACCCCTCCCCCCCCACCCCTCCCCCCCAACCACCCCGCCCCCACCACCCCCCCCCCGCACCCCCCACCGTCCCTCCTCGCCCTTCCCCCCCCCCCCATTCCCCTCCATGCCTCCCCCCCCCCCTCCCCCCCTCCCCCCCCACCCACCCACCCCCCACCCCACCCACCCGAGCCCACCACCCCACGCCCGCCACCCCCACCCCCGCCGCCACCCCCCCCCTCCACTCACCCCCGCCCCACCCCTCCCCCCCCCCACCCCCCTACCCCCCCCCCACCCCCCCACCCCCTCCCCATACTCCGGCCACCCCCCCGACACCCACCCACCCTCCGCCCATCCTCCTCCCACACCACACCGACCCACACAACCACCCCCCCCACCCGCCCCCACCCCCCCACCCACACACCCAACAATACCCCCCGCCCGCCCCCCCCCCCCCCACCACCCCCACCACACCCCACCCCCCCCACCACACCCACTCACACCCACCCCCCACACACCTCCCACCCCCACCCCCCGCCCCTCTCCTCCCACACCCCCCCCCCCTACCACCCCCTCACCCTTACCCCCCCCCTCCACCCTCACCCCCACCACCCCCCCCCTCCGCCCCCGCATACCCACACCCACCAACCCCCACCCACCCACCCACCACTCCCTCCCCCCACCCCACGCACCCCCCCACACCACCTCACCACACCCCCCCCACCCCCCCCACCCCCCCCCCCCCCCCCAACCCACTCCCCGCGTCCTCACCCCCACCCTCCCCCCACCCCTCTCCCCCCACGCCCTTCCCACACTCCCCCGCCCCCCCCAACCCCCCCCCAACCACCCTCACCCTAACCTCCCGCACCACTACCCCTCACCCCCCCCCCCCCCTCCACCCCCGACCCCACCCACACCACCCCCCCCCCCCCCCCCCCCTACCCCCTCACACCTCACACCCCCCCCCCCCCAACCCCCCCACCCCCCCCCCTCCCCCCCCCACTCCCACACCCCCCCCCACCCCCCCACACCACACAACCTCCCCACCCCCCCACTCCCCCCCTACTCCACACCCCCCCGCCCCCCCCCCCGCCCCCCACCCCGGAACCCCCCCCCTACCGCCACCCACCCCCACCCCCGCCCCCCCCCCCATCACACCGCCCCCCCCCCACCCACCACACACCAACCCCCCTACCCCCCCCCCCCCCCAACCCCACCATCCCCCCCCCGCACACTCCCCCACCCCCCCAGACCGCACTGCACAACCTCCTCACCATCCCCCCACACAGCCCTCACGCCCCCCCCCACCCTCCACCCACCCCCACCCCACCCCCCACCCCCCCCCCCCCCGCTCCCCTCCTCATCCCTCCCCCCCCTCCCCCCCCATCACCCCCACCGCCCCCACCCCCCCCCCCCCCCACCCCCCCCACCCTCCACCCCCCCAAGCACCCCCCCCCCACCCCCCCCCCACCACCCCCTCCCCCCCCCCACCCCCCACCCCCCCCCACACCCACCCCACGACTCCCCCCCCCACTCCCCGCCCCCCCCTACCCCCCCCCACTCACCCGCCCCCCCCCATACTCACAACTCCCACATCCCCACCACCCCCACTGCACCCACCACCACTGCCGACCCCCACCCCCTTCCCCCACACCGCACCCCAACCCCCCCCGACCCCCCCCACCCCCATCCCCCACCGCCCCCACACCCCCATATCCCTACGCCCCGCCTCGCCCCACACCCACACCCCCTCCCCCCCTCACGGCACCGCCCCCCACCAACCCACCCAGCCCCCCCACGCCACCGCCCCCCCCCCCACCCCACCCCCCCCCCAAATCCCACCCCCAACACCACCAACCCCCCCCCACCCCCCCCCCACCCGCCCACCCCCCCCCCCTCTCCCGCACCGCCACCCCCCCCCCACCCCCACCAGCACCCCCCCCCCAACACCCCCACCTCACCACCCCCGCCCGGCCACCCCCTCCCCCCACCCCCCTCCCCCCCCCCCCCAACCCAACCCCTCCTCACACCCCCCCCCTCCTCCCCTCCACCCCCCTCCCCCCCCCCATCCCCCCCCACACACACCACCGTCTGCCACCCCCCCACAACCACCCACACCCCCACCACAAACGCACCCCCCCCCCCCCGCCCCCTCCCACCTCGCCCACCCCCCCACACACCCACCCTCCACCACCACCCCACACAACCCCTCCCCAACCCCCCCCCCACCCTCCCCGCCGCCCCCCCCCCTCCCCTCCCCGCCCCGCCCCCCCCCACCCCACCCCACCCCCACTACACACCCCCCCATCCACCCACACCACCCCCCCCTCCAACCCCCCCCACCCGCCCATCCCCTCTCCCCCCCCTTCCCGCCACCCCCCCCCAACCCCACCCCCCCCCACCCCCCCCAACCTTCCCCCACCCACCCCCCTACCCTCCCCCCCCACCCCCCGCTCCCCCCGCACACCTCCCCCCCCTACTCAACGCATCCCCCCCCCCCCCCCCACCCCCACTCCACCCACCCTCCCCCCCCCCACCCCCCAACACCCCACCCACCCCCACCCCCCCCCCCCCCCCAGCACACACCCCCCCCCCCCCATCACCCCTCCCCTCCCCCCACACCCCCCACCCCCCCCCCCCCACCCACCCACACCCCCCTCCCTAACACCCCGGCCCCCCTACCAACCACCCCACCCACACGACCCCCCCCCCCCCCCCTCCGCCCATCACCCTCCCCCCCCCCCCCCCCCCCCCCCCCCCTCCCCGCCCCCTCCCCCCCCCCCCTGCCACACCAAACCTCCCCTCCCCACACACCCCATCCACCCCCCCATTACCCCCCTATCCACCCGACCTCCCCCCCTCCCTCCGCACCCACCACCGCCGACCCCCACCCCCACCATCACCCCCCCCCCCCCCCCCCCCCCTCCCCCCCCACCTCCCCCACTCCCTCCCCCCCAAGACAAGTACACACCCCCCCCCCCCCCCGCACCACCCCCTTTCCACTCTTCGCCACCCGCCCCCACCCCCCCCCCGTTCACCCTCACCCCACCCTTGCCCCCTCGCGCCGACCCCCCCCCCCCCCCCACCCCTCCGTCTCCCCCTCCCCACCCCTCGCACCCCCCCTATCCCCCCACCCCAGCGCCCCGCCCCCCTACATGCCCTCCCCCCCCCCATACTGCCCACACCACCCCACACTCCCCACCCCTCCACCCCAACCCCCCCCGAACCCCTCCCTCCTAACCACGCCCACCCTCCCCTACACCCCCTCACCCTTCCCCCCCACCCCCCGCACACCCCCCCCCCCCCCCACCGCCACCCCACACCCCCACCCCCCCCCACCCCCCCGTACCACCACCACCCCCCCGACCAACTCCCCCCAACCCCACCGCGCCCCCCCTCCCCCCCCCCCCACTCTCCCTCAAACACCCCCCCGGCCCACCACCCCCCCACACCCCACCCCCCCCCGTCACCCCCCCTCCTACCACCCCCCCCTCCCTACCCCGCTCCCACCCCCCCCCCACCCCTCCTCCCCCCGAACCCCCTTACCTCCCCCCCACCCTTCCCCCCCCACCCACCCCCCTACTCCCCCCCCCCCGTTCCCCCCCTACACCCCCACGCGCCCCCTTCCCCCCCCCCCCCACCCCCCCACCTTCCCCCCCGCCCCCCCCCCCCACCCTCCCCCCCCCTCTCCCCCTCCTCACCCCCCCCCCTCCCCCCCACGCGGACTCGACCCGACCCCCCCCCACCCCACCGGCCCCCACCCCACCCCACCCCCCCCCCATCCCCCCCCCCCCCTACCCCACCCCTACACCCTCCTCCCCCCCCCCCACCCCCCAACTAACCCGTCCCCCCCCCCCCCCCCCCCCCCCCCCCCCTCCCCTCCCCCCCCCCCCTCCACACACTCCTCACCCACCCCCCATCCCCCCTCCCACCCCGGCCCACGCCCATCCCGCCCCCACCCACACACCCCCCCCCTCCTCCCAACCTTCGCCTCCCCACCCCCCCCCGCCCCCCCCCAACACCCCCCCCTGCCCCCCCCCCCCCCCCCCCCCACCCCCCACCCCCCCTCCCCGACCCCCCCCCCCCTCCCCCGCCTCCCGCCCCACCCCACCCCCCCCCCCCGTCCCCTCCCACCACCCCCCCCCTTCCCCGCCCCCCCCCCCTCGCACTTCGCCCCCCCTCCCCACCCCACCCCACCCCCCACGCCAACCCCCCCACACCCACCCCCCCCACCCCCTAACCTCCAACCCCCCCCACCCCCCGCTCTCCACCTCCCCCTCCTCCTCCCGCCCCCCTTCCCCGATCCCTACACCCCCCCCCCCAACACCCCCCCCCCCCCCACCACCCTCCCCCCTACCAACCCCCACCCCCACCCCCCCCCACACCCCCCACACCCCCATCCCCCCCACCACCCACACCACCACCCTCAACCCCCCCCCACCCCCCCAACCCACCCTACACCCACCCTCCCACCCCACCCCCCCTCAACCCCTCCCCTCCTCTCTCCCCCCCACTCCCACCCGCCCTCCCTCCCCCCACCCTCCCCCCCCACCACGCCCCCCCACCCCCCTCCCCCCCCACACCCCCCCCCCCCACCCACCCCATACCACCCCCCTACCCCCCCCCTCCACCACCCCCCCCCAACTGCACCCTACCCCCACCACCCCCCCTACCCCCCCTCCCCCCCCCGTCTTCCTCCACCTCCCCTCCCCGGCCTCCCCTTCCACCCCTCCCCCCCCCCCCACCGCACCACCCCCCATTACACCCACTACCCCGCACCCACCCACCCCCGCCCCACCCCCACACCCCCCTACCCACCCCCCACCGCCCCCCACCGCCCCCACCGCACCCCGCCCAGTCCACCTCCCACCCCCGCCCCTCTCTCCCCCCTTCCCGCTCCCGACGCCCCCCCCCCCCCCCCACCCCCCCCCCCCTCCCCCAACCCCCCCCCCCCTCCCCTCCACACCCCCTCTTCCCCCAACACGCACCCCACCACCCCATACACCCTTCACCCCCACCCCCCCCGCTACCCCCCCCCCTCCTCCTCCCCCCCACCCCCCCCCCTACATCCACACAACCCACCCCCCACCACCCCCCCCCACCCTCCTCCCCACCCACCACCTACCCCACCCCCCCCCCCCCACCATTACACCCCCACCCCCCCCCCCCCCCCCGACTCCACCCGCTCCCCTCCCCACCCCCCGACCAACCCCCTCCCCCCCCCCCCCCCCCCCCCTCCCCCACACACCCCCCCCTCCCCCCGCCCCGCCCCCCCCCCCCCACCCCCCCTCCCCCCCCCGCCCCCCCCCCCGCGCCCGCCGCCCCGCCCCCCCCTCCCCCCCCCCCCTCCCTCCCACCCCCCCCCCCCCCCCCCTCCCCCCCCCCCCACCTCCCCCGCCCCCGCTCCCCACCTCCCCCCCAACCCACCCCCCCCCCCCCCCCCCCCCCCTCCCCCACCCCCCACCCCCCTTCCCCCTTCCCCCCCTTCATACCCCACCACCCGCACCACCGCACGCACCCACAAACCGACCCCCCCCCACCTTGTCCCACACTCCAACCGTATCCCACCCCCCACCCTCGACCCCCCCCCCCCACCCCCCAACCGCCCCCAACCACACAACAACCCCACCTCCCCCCACCCCCCCCCCCCCCCCCCCCCCCTCCCCCAACCCTCTCAACCCCCACCCACCCACCCTTCTGCCACGCTAACCCCCCCCGCCAACCGCCGCAACACCACCCCGCCCCACCGCCACCCCCACCCCTACACAAACCCGCCCACTCCCCCCCCCCCCCCCCCCCCCCCCCCCCACCCCCCCCCATCCTTTCCCCCCCGCCACCCCTCCAACCACCCCCTCCCCCCCCCCCCCCTCCCCCCCCTACCCCCCCCCACCTGCCGCACCCCCCCAACCCCCACCTCATCCCGCCCTAACCCTCACCCCCCCATCCCCCCTACCCCCCCCCCTCCATTTTTCCCCCCCTCCCACCCCCTGCGCCCCCACCTCACCCGCCCACCCCCCCGCCCCCCAGCCCCCCAACCCCCACTCCCTCCACGACCCGGCCCCCCCCCCACACCCACCCCCCCCCCCCACTCGACCATCCCCACCCCCCCCACCGCCCGCCTCCCCCCGATCCCTCCCCCTCCCCCCACGCCACCCCGCACCCGCCTCCGCCCTCCGTCACAACCCCCCCCCCCCCCCCCCCCCTACAACCCCCCCCCCCCCCCCCCTCTTCCCCCACCCCCCACCCCCCCCCTCCCGCCCCCCTCCCCCCCCCACCCCCGCACCCCACCCACCACCCCCCCCCCCCTCCTTCACACCTCCACACCCCGCAATCCCCCCTCCACACCTCCGCCCCTCCCCACCCCCGCACCCCCCCCCCCCCACCTACCAACCCCCACCTCACGCCACCCCCCCCCACCCCCACCCACCCCCCCACCCCCCTGCCCTCCGCCCCCCCCACACCCCCTCCCCCCTACCCCCCTACCCCCCCCCCCACCCCCCCCCCCACATCCCCCCACCCCCCCCCTCCCCCCCCCCCACCCCCCCCCCCCGCCCTACCACCCCCCACACCTCCCCCTCCCCACCCGCAACACCTCCCCCCCCGCCCCCCCCCCACCTCCCCCCCGCCGGGCCCCACCCTCCCCGCCCCCGCCCCCCCCCCCCCGCACCACCCCCACCCCCCCCCCCCCCCCCCGCCCCCCCCCCCCACCGCGCCCCTGCCCTCCGCCCTCCCCCCGCCCCATCCCCCCCCCTCCCCCGCCACCCCCCACAATCACCCTCGCGACCCCCCCACACAACGCCCCATTGGCCCACCCTTCCCCCCCCCCCCCCCTCACCCCCTCACCCCTACCCCCGACCAACCGCCCCCCCCCGCACCCACCCCCACCACAACCACTCCCCCCCCCCCCCGCACCCCACCCACCTTCCCTCCACTTCCCCATCTCCCCCCCAACCCCCCACCCCCCGCCCCCCACCCCAGCCCCCGGGGGACGGGATGGGGGGGAAGGGGTGGGGGGGGATGGGGGGGGGACATGGCGCTGCACCCGCACATCCGCCCCCCGACCCCCTCCCCACCCCACACCCACCTCTGCTCACCCCGGCCCGCACCCCCCCACCCCCCCGCCACCGCGCCCCCCCCACGCCCCCCCCTCCCCCGCCACCTCCCTCCCTCTCACCACCCCCCCCACCCCAACCCCTACCCACCCCCCGGGTCCCCATCCCCCCCCGCCGACCCCACCCCCCCACCCTCCCCAGGCCCACACTGCCTACCACCCCCCACCCAACCCCCATACGAACCCTCCCCACCCCCCGCTTCCCCCCACACCACACCTCCTCCCCATCACACCTCCATACCTCCCCCCCGCCCCTCGCCCCCCCCCCACCCTCCCCCACTCACCCACCCTCAGGCGTCGACCAAACTCCCCACTCTACGCTTACGCCCCCCCCACACGCCCTCTCCACCTCCCCACACCACCCCTCGTTACCCACCCCTACACTTTCGGCACCCCCAATCTCCACCGCTTCCCCCACGCGCCCTACTCCCGGACCTTCAGCCTTCCCCGCTCCCCACCCTATCGGCCTTCGGCCCCACCATCTCCGCCGCCCGGTCCCTCCGGCCCCCCCGCCCCCCCGTCCGCCTACTTCCACCGAGGACCTCCCCGTCCTGCACTTCCCCCCCCGTCTCCACCCCCTCCCTTTCCCGTTCCCCCCCCCCCACTCCCTCCCCCCCCTCTTACCACCCGTCCCGCCCACCCACCCACCCCCGCAGCCCCACCCCACCCCCGCCCACCCCTCCACCGACAACGCCCTCCCCCCCCGCTCTGCCCACCCCCCCAAACCACCCCCCCCCCCCCACCCCCCGCCCAGACATCCCCTCCGCTCCCTGCACCGACCACGCCCTCCCCCCCTGCCCCCCCCCCCCCCCGCCCCCCCCCCAACCCCCCCCCTCACACGCCCCACCCCCCCCGCACCCCACCCCCCCCTCCCCCCGGCCCCCTCCGCTTCTAACCCTCCCCCCTCCCCCCCCCCCCCCCCCCACCCACTCCCCCCTCCCCCCGCCTCCAACCGCCCCCCCCGTCCCCCACCCCCCACCCCACCACTCTGCACCCCCCCCCCCCACTCACCCCTTCCCACCCCCACCCCCCCCACTGACGACACCCACCCCCCAACCCCCCCAACATCCACTCTCCCCCACTCCTCCACCAACCACGCGGACCCCACACCCCCCCCACCCCCCCCCACACCACTCTACCCTCCCCCAACCCATTGCCAACCCCCTCCACTCCCCTCACCCCCTCCACTACCTCCCACCCAATCATTAATCCACAAACCTCATACAACCCCCACCACCCCTCCCCTACTCCTAGCACATTCCTCCACCACAGCTTCTCAACTCCCCCAACCATCCCTCCACTCCTCACCCCATACCTCCCACTCCAACCAAACCCACACCCCACCCCCAACTAAATTCCCACCACACCCCCCTCCCAAGCCTCCCACTTCACCCTACGATGAGCTCCCCCACACCCAACACAACTCCCCCTTTACCACCCCTCTAGTCGCCCCCACCGATCTCCACAACCACAGCCCCCACCCCCCCACCCCCCCCCCCCAACACCCCCCCGACACACCCCACGACTACTACTTTGCCACCCCCCCACTCACCCCCACCCCCACCACCTAACGACAACCCACCACAACTCCCACCGCCCGCATTCCTCCACACACCCATACCACCACACACCCACCCCCGCCCATTCCCACCCACCTCCCCCCGCCACCCTAATTAACCTGCCCCCCCCCACCCCACCCCCACCCGGCCCCGCCTCCCCCCCAACCTCTGCCACCCCCCCCCCACCTTCCCCTACCCCCTACCTTCCCACCCCCCGACCCCCTCACGCTTACCCCCAGCCCCACCCCACCCCCCCCCACTCCCCCCGTCCGCTCTCGCCCCCCCCAGCGCCACCCCCTCCCCTACCCCAGCCCGCCACCCCCTCCCCCCCCCCCTCCCCATCTCCGCCCCCTCCCCCACTACCCCCGCCCTCCAGTCCTCCGTCCCCAGACCAGCCACCCCCACCCCTCCCGACCCTCACCCCCCCCACCCCACCCCCGCCCCACCACCCGTCACCCCCACTCCCCACCCCCCCCAAAAACCCCCCCCCCCCCGCACGCACCCGTCCCCCCCCACTACACCCCCCACCCCCACGACCCCCCCACGACCCCCGCGCTACACCCTCACCCCCCCCCCCCACCCCACCCCCCCCCAACCCCCCCCCCCACCCCCCCACCGCCCCCACACCCCTCCCTCCACACCCCCCCCGCCCCACCTCACCCCCCACCCACCCCCCCCCACACCCCCCCCCCCCCCAACCCCCACCCCCCCCACCCACTCCCCCCCCCATACCCGCCCCCCCACCCCCCCCCGTCCCCCCCCCCCCCCCCCCCCACCCCCCACCCGTTCCACCCCCCCGCCCGCCATCCTCCCCTCCCCCCCCCCACCTACCCACCTCCCTTCCCCCCACGACCCTCACCCCCACACCCCACCCCCCCCCCCCCCCCCACACCCCCGCCACAGGCCTCACCCGCCCCACCCCCCCCCCCCCCACCCCCCCCGACCCGCACCCCCCCACAACACTCCCGACCCTCCCCGCCCCCCCCCACCCTCCCCCCCACTCCCTACCCACTCACCCACCCCCCCCACCCTCCCCCCCCCCCCGCCCCCCCTCCCCCACCCACCATACACCCGTCTACCCACCACCAACCGCCCCCAGACCGCCTCCCCCACAACACCAACCCCCCCGACCACCCACCACCTACCCCTTCCCCCCCCCCACCCCCCGCCCCCCCCCCACCCGCCCCCCCGCTCCCCACCACACCTCCCCCGCTCCCCCACCCACCCCCCCCCCCAACACACCCCCGCGCCCCCCCCCTCTACCCCCCCCCCCCCCCCCCGCCCCCCCCCCCCTCCCCCCTACCCCGACCCCCTCCCCACCCCCCCTCGCCCCCCCCGCCTACCAGTTCTCCCCCCCCAACCCCGCTAACACCACCCCCTCCCCCCCACACCCCCCCCACCCCCCCATCCCCTCCGGCCCCCACCCCCCCCCCACCCCCACCCCCCCCTCTCGCCCTCCCCACACCCCCCCCACACCCCCCCCCCACCCCTACATCCCACACTCACCACACCCCCACACCCGCACCCCACCCACCCGCCTCCCCCCGCCACCCCTCCCCACTCACCCCCCCCCCCACTACCCCCCCCCCCCAAACCACAGACCCCCCCCCCCCCCTGCACCTACTCCACTCCCCCCCCCCCTCCCGATCCCCCCCCCTCATCGCACCACCCAACCCACACCACGCAAAACACCCCCCCACGCCCCCCCCCCACACCTCCGCACCCCCCCCCACCCCCCCATCGCTTCCCCCAACCCCGTCCTCCCACCCCTGGGTCCCGACCCCCCCCCCTTCCCCACCCTCCCCCCCCCCCCCCCCCATCACCCACCCACCACCCGAACCACCGCCCACCACCCCCCCCACCACCCTACCCATCGTCCCCACTCACACACCCCCACACCCCACACACACACCCCTCCACCCCACCCCTCCCCCCCCCTCTCCCCCCCCCAAACCCGCCCGTGCCTCACCCCCACCGCCCCTTCCCCACCCTCGCCGCCCCCCCCCGCCCAACCCATACCCAGCCCCCACCGCCCATACCTACCCCACCCCACCCATAACACAGCCACCACACACCACCCCCCCCACAACCCCCCCACACACAAACCACAACCTACGCAATACATCACCCAGACACAACACCCCCACGCCCCCACCACCGACACCAACCCTCCTCCCCGCACCCACCCCCCCCCCGCCCCCCCCAATACGCGACACCCTCACTCATCCCCCCCCTCAGCCAGTCCCCCTCCACACCCCCCGCAACCCCCACCCCCCACCCACTCCATCCCACCACCACGCCCCCTACCCCCCCCACACCCCAACCCCCCCCCACCCCCCCCCCACCCCCCTCCCCCCAAACTGCCTCCCCTCCCCTCCCCACCCCCCCCCCCCTCCCACCCAGCCCACTCCCGCACCGTCCCACACCCCCCCCCCGCCCCTCTCCCCCCCCCCCTCCACCCGCCCCCCACCCCTCCGCCCCCACCCCCCCCCTCCCCCAACACTACCCCACCCCCCCCCCGCTCTCAAACCCCCCCCTCACCTCCGGCCGCCACCCCCCTCCCCCCCCCACTCCCCTCCCCCCCCCCCCCCTCCACACCCCCCCACTCTCCCCCCCACCGATCCCGCACTACCCGGTCCGCCCCCCCCCCCCCCCCGCCCCCCACCCCCCCCACTCCCCCCCCCCCCCCCCCCCCCCCCCCCACCCCCACCCGCCCGACCCCACCAGCCCCCTCCCCAGTGCACCCACTCCCCCCCACCCTCCCCCTACAACACCCATCCCCAACCTACACACCCCCCACCCCCCACCCAAGCCTCCCCACACACACCCCCCCCTTCCCACTCCCCACCCCCTCCCCCCCCCACCCGCCCCTCCCCCCTACTCCTCCCCCACCCCCTCACTCCGACACCCACCGACCCCCCCCACCAACCACCCCCACCCCCCCCTCCCCCCGCCCTCACACCCCCCCACCCACTCCCCGCCCCCCACTCCACCCCCACCCCACCCATCCCCTTTACCCCCCCCCCCCCCCCCCCCCCCCCCCCCCACCCCCCCACCACCCCCCCCCGCCCATCTTCTCCCCCACCCCCACCCTCCCCCCCCCCCCCCCCCACCCGCCTACTACACCCTCAACCCCCCAATACCCCTCCCGTCGCCTACCCACCCCCACTCCCCCCCCTCCCCCCCCCCCCCCATCCCGCACCCCCCCCCACCACCCCCCCCCACACCCCCCCCCCGCCCCTCCCTCACCCCCCCCTCCACCTCCGCCCCACCGCACGCAACACCCACCTCCCCACCCCCACCCCCCCCCCGCCTGCCCCCAACAACCCCCCTCCCCCCCCCCCCGCCACCCCCCCCACTCCCACCCCCCTCCCTCCCCACCCCACCCCGCTCGCCCCCCCACCCCCCCCCCCCCCCCTCATCCCCCCCGTCCCCCCCCCCGTCCCCCCCCACCCCACCCTCCCCCACCCTTCCCCCCCCCCACCCATCCCCTCCACCGCCCTCCCCCTCCCACCCCCCGCCACCCCCCCACACCTCCTACCACCACCCCGCCCCCCCCCCCACCCGCCACCCCCCCTCGCCCACCCCACCCCCGCCACTCCTTCCCTAACCCCACACCCCCAACGCCACCCCCACCACGCCCCCCCCCCCCCCCCCCCGCCCCCCCACTCTCCACCCCACCCCCCCACGCCCCCCCCCGGCACCCCCCCACCCCCCCCCCACCCCCCCTCCCCGCCCACCCACCACACCCTGAGCCCTACCCCTCCCCCCCCCCGCCCCCCCCCCACCCCCCTCCCCCTCCACCCCGCCCGCTCTACTCCCACACACCCTGCCCCCCCCAGCCACCCCCCCCCCCCCACGACCCCCAACCCCTGCACTCCCCTCTCCTCCCGCCAAGCCTCGCCCCCCACACACCGCCCCGCCCCCCCCCCTCTTTCCCCACCCCCCCCCACCCCCCAACCTCATCCCGCACGTACCCCCCCCCCCCCCCCCCCCCCCCCCCCCTCCCCCACAACCCCGCACCCCGCCCTCCCCCATACACCTCTCACCCACCCCCCCCTCCCCTACCCCACCCCCCCCCCTCCCCAACCCCACCCCCTCCACCACCCCTCCCCAAGACCCCCCCGCCCCTACCCACCTCCCCAACCCACCCCACCCCCCCCCCCCCCCCCGCCGCCCTCCTTTCCGCCCCCCCCTCCCCCCGCCCGCCCCCTCCCCCCCCCCTCCCCTCCTCCTCCCCCCCCCCCCCTCCCCCCCCTCACCCCCCCCTACCCCCCCCTCACCCCCCTACCCCCCCCCCCCCCTCCCCCCCCCCAAGCCCATACGAGCTCACCCCCCTCCCACCCCCTACCCCCCCCCAGCCCACCCCCCCGCCTCCCACGCTCTCCCCCCCTCCAACCCCCATCACCCCGCCTCCCCGAGACACACCCCCTCCGCTCCCCCCCCCCACGCCTCACCTACCACCCCCGCCCACCTTGCCCCCCCCACCCCACTACTCCCCGCCCCCCCCCCACGCCCCCCCCCCCCCCACCCCCACCCCCGACCACCCCCTACAAGCACTACCCCCCCCTCCACCCCCACGCCCCCCTACCCCCCCCCGCGCCCAACCCACACCCCACCCCACCTCGCGCCCCCCTCCACCCCACCACCCCCCCCCCCACACCACCCCCCCATCCCCAAGCCCCCCGCCCCTCCCCCCACACCCCCCCCACACCACCCACCCCCACCCCCCCCCCACGCCCCACCCCCCGCACCCACCCCCCCCGCCGCCACCTACACCCCACCTTACCGCCCCCTCGCCCCTACGCTCCTAACCCCCCCACACACCCCGCGCCCCCCCCCCACCACCCCCCCCACCCTATGTTGACACACCTCGCCACTCCCCCACCCCTCACCGCACCTGCTCCCCCCACTCTCCCCCCACCAACCCCCCCCCCCCCCCCCCCGACCCCCCCCACAACCCCACACCCTCCCCCCCCCCCCACACCCACCCCCCCCCCTCCCCCACGCCCCCCCACCCCCTGCCCTCCCCCCCGCCCACCCCTCCCCTCCCCCCACACTCCCACCCTCCCCCCCCCCACTCCCCACACCCAAACCCCCCCCCCTGCACCCCCCCCCCCTCTGCCCTCCCCCCACCCCCCCACCCCACACCCACTCCCCCCCCCCCGCACGCCCACTCCCCCCTACCCGCGAACCCCCCTCACTCCCCCCACCCCTATGCCCGCCCCCCCCCCCCCCCCCCCCCCGCCGCACCCCCCCCCACCCTACCCCCTCCACCCCGCCTCCCAACCCGGCTCAGCACCCACCCCCCACCCCCCAGCCCCACCTCCAACCACCCATCCACTCCCCCCTTACCCACCCACCCCCCCCCCCCCCAACACAACCCCCCCCCCCCTCCCCCTCCTCCCCCCCGCCCCACGAAACACCCATCCACCCACCCCACCCCACCCCCCCGATCCACCTCCGACCCCCCCCACAGCCCCCCCCTCCCCTCCCTCCACCCAACCCCCCCCACCCACACCCCCCCACACCCCGCCCCATCCCTCCCCCCCCCCCCCCCACCCCACCCACCCCCCCATAACCCTTCCCCCTCCCCCCACCCCCCCCCCCCTGCCCACACCCTCACCCACGACCCCCCACGCATCTCCCCACCCCCCCCCCCACTACCTGCCCGCCCCTCCCTCTCTCCTCCCCCCCCCCCCCCCCCCCCCCACCCGACCCCCCCGCCCTCCCCCACACCCGCCCCCTCCCCCCCCCCCCCCCCCACCTTCTCTCCACCCCCCCCACCCCCTCCCCCCCCACACCCCCATACCCCCCCCACCTCCCCTCCGCCACCCCGCCCCCACTACCCTCCCACCCCCCAACCTCCCCCGTCTCGCCGCCCTACCCTCTCCACACCCCCCACCTCCATCCCCCCCGCCCCCACCTTCCCCCCCCCCCACCCCACCCGCCCTCCCCACCCCCCCCCCCCCCACGCCCCCCCCTCGCACCGCAGCCCCCCCCTACTCCCCCACCACCCCCCCCCCCCCCCGCCCCCCCCCCGTCGCCCCCCCCCCCCCCAAACCCCACAAAACCCCTAACAACTGACCCCTACTCCCCCCCTTCACCCTCACCCCCCCCCCCTACCCCACCCGACACCGCACCCCCCCACCCCCCACCCCCCACCCCCCCCCCCCCCTCCCTCCTCCTACCCACCCCCCCCCTCCCCACACCCCCCCCCCCCCCCCCTCCGCCGTGCCCCCCCACACTCTCCACCCCTCCCCCCGACCACCCCCACTCCACACAAACCCTCCCCCCCCACCGTACCCACACCCCTGCTACCCACCCCCCTCCCCCCACCCCCACCCCCCCCTACCCCCGCCCAACCCCGCCCCGACTCCTCCCCCCCCCAACCCCCCCCCCCCCCCGTCTACGACCCCCCCCCCCTCCCCCCCCCCTCCCATCCCCCCTCCCCTCCCACCCCGCAACCCCTCCCCCACCACCCCCCCCCCACACCACCCCACCAACACCTCACACCCCCACCGCACCCCCCCCCCCGCTCCCCCCCCAACCCAGCCCCCCACTGCTCCCCCCCCCCCCCGCCTCTCTCCCCCCCCCCCCCCACCAGTATACCTAGCCCCCCCCCCCTGACCCACCCCCACCCCCCCTCCCCCCCCCCCCGACCCCCGCTCCCCCAGACCGCACCCCACACCACTCCACCACCCGCCCCCCCCACGCTCCCACCCTCGACCCACCCCTCACCCCCCATGACACCCCCCTACCACTCCCACCCCTACACCCCCTCCCCCCCACGTCCCAGGGCCCACCACCCTCCCCCCCTCCACCCTCCCCCCCCTCCGCCCCACCCCACGCCCCCTCCCCCTACCCCCCCCCCCCCCGCCTCACCCACCCCACCCCACCACACCCCCTCAACCCCCACCACCCCCACCCACCCCCCCCCCAACCCCCCACTCCGCCCCCCCCACCACCTCCCCCCTCCCTCCCCCCACACCCCCCTACCCCTCGCCTTCCCCCCCACACCTCCCACCCCACCACCCCCCCCCCCCCCACCCCCCCCCCCCAACACCCCCACTCCACCCCTCCCACCCCCCCCCCCCCACCCCCCCCCCCCCACCTACCCCCCCCCACCCACCCCCCCCCCCCCACCGACCCACCCCCACCCCTCCACCCCCCCCCCCCACCACCCCCCCCCCACCCCACCCTCCCCCACCCCCCCCCGCCCTTCCCCCCTCCCACCCCCCACACACCACACACCGCCCCCCCCCCTCAACCCTACCCCACCCGCCCCGCCCCCCCCCCCACGCCCTCACACACCCCACCCCCTGCCACCACCTCTCCCACCACCCCCACCGCACCCTTACCCCACCGCCCCACACGTCCCTCCTCCCATACCCGCCCCACCCCCCCTCCCTCACGGTCCCCCCCTACCGCTCACGCCCACCTACTCCCCCCCCCTCCCCCCACCCCCCCACCCCCCCCCCGCACTCACCCCCCCCCTCCCCCCCTCCTGCGCCCCCCCACACCCCCCCACCCCCACACCCTCGCCCACCCGTCTCGCACCCCCCCCCCCCTCCCGCCCCCAACCCACCCCGTAACCACCCCCCTTCCACCCCCCCCACCTCATTCCCCCCGCACCAACCACACCCTCACCCTAAACTCTACCCCCCCCTCCCCACCGCCCTCCCCCCACCTCCCCCCCCCCCCCCGTCCCCCCCAACCCACCCCCCCTCAACCCACCCCCAACCCCAACCCATTGCCCACCCCCTCCCCACATCCCACCCATACTTACCCCCCCCCCCCCACACCCCCCTGAACCCCTCCCCGCACCCCCCCCCCCCTCACACCCACCTCACCGCCTCCCCACCACCCTCCACCCCCTCCACACCCCCCCCTCCCGACCCCCCTCGCCTTCCCCCTCCACACCACCCCCACCCCCCCCTCTCCCCCCCCCCGACCCCCACCACCCCCCCCCCCCACCCCACCCACACCCACACCCCCCTCCCCCCCCCCCCCCCCCCCCGCCAACCCAGCCCCCCCACTCCCCCCCACCCCACCCCCGCCCACCCTCCCCCCCCTCCCGACCCCACCCACCCCCCCCCACCCACCCCCCCGCCACCCCTACTACCAAACAGCCCGCCCGACCCCGCCCCCCCCCTCCCGCCCACCCCTGCCCCCCCCCTAACCCTCGCCACCCCCGCTCCCCCCACCCTCTCCACCCTACCCCTCCTCTCACACCGTCCCCCCACCACTTCCCCCCCCCCCCCCCCCCCACCCAACTCCCCCAACCCCCCCACACACCACCCCCCGCTCCCCAACGCCCACTTGCCCCCCCCCTCCCCCCCACCCCAACCCCCCCTCCCCCCCCCCCCCCCCCCTCCACACGCCCCTTCCCCCACCCCCCCCCCCAACCCCACCCCACCCTGCGCCCGGCACCCCCCTGGACCCCCCACCCTACCCAACCCCCCACCTCCTCCCTCACCCAACCCCCCCCCCCGCCCCATCCCCCCCACACAGCCTACCCCCACCCACCCCTCCACGCCCCCCCCTCCCCACCACACCCCCCACACTTCCTCCCTCCCCAACCACCCCCCCCTCCCCCCCCAACCCCCCCCCAGCCCCCCCCCCCCACCTCCCCCCCCAACTCACCCACCCCCCACACCCCCTCCCCCCCCTGCTCCCCCCACACCGCCCCCCCCCGCCCCCCCCCTCCGCCCCCACTTCCCCCACCCCCCACTCCCACCCCCCCACACCACCCCCCCCTATCCCCAACCCACCCCCACCCCGCAACCACCTCACACACCGCCTCACCCCCCCCCCCCCGCCTACTCACCCACCCCCCCCCTCACACATACCCCCACCTCCCGCCCCGCCCCCCCCCTCCCCAACCCCCCCACCTCCACCTCCAACCACTCACCCACCAACCAACCAACCCGCCCCCACCCCTCATCACCCCCCTCCCACCTCGACACTCCCAACCGCACACCCTCCCCCGCACCCCCCTCCCCCCGCCCCCCCCTCACACCTCCCCCCCCCCCCCTGCCCCTCGCGCCTCCATCCCCTCTCCCGACGTTCCCCCCCCCCCCCCCCCCCCCCCTCACCAATGCCTCAGCCCCCCCTGCGACCTCACACGCCTTCCCCCGACCCCACCTAACCCCCCACCCCCACCCCCCCCACCCCTACCCCCCCCACCCACTCCCGCCCCCAGTCACCCCGCACCCCCTATCCCCCCCACCCCTTCACCTCCCCCCCCCTCCCCCCCCCCACACCTCCCCCACCCCCCCCCACACCCCCCTCAGCCTCCCCGCCGCCCCCCCACCACTGCCCCGCGCCCCGCACACCACCCGACACCCCCCCCACCCCCCGCCACCCCCCCACCCCCCCGCCCTCCCCCCCCCCCCCTCACCCCCCCCCCCCCACACACCCCACCACCCCCAGCTCCCCACCCCCCCACACCAACCCCACCCCCTCCCAACTCACTCACACTCCCCCATCCGTCCCCCCACTTACCACCCACCCCCCTTTCACCCCACCCCCCCCACCCACCCACCCCCCCCCCCCCCCCACCGCACCCCCCCCCACTCCCCCCTCCCCCCCACCGCCCCAACCTGCGCTAGCTCCCCCCCAGCGCTACCCCTCACCCGCACTCCCCTCCCCTACCCCCTCCCCCCACCCCAAACCCCCCCCCCACCCCCGCCCACCCCCACCCCCACCACCAATCCCACCCCGCACCCCATCCCCCCACCCCCCTACCTCCCCCACCCCCCACCTCCCCCCGCTTCCCCCACCCACTCCACCCGTCCCCCCCCCCCCACCACCACCACCTCGTACCCCCCCTCCCCACGCACACCCGCCTCCCCCCCCCACCATCCGCAACCCCTCCCCCCCCCCCGACCCACCCCGCCCACCCCACCCCCGGCCCCCCCCCCGCCGCCACTCCCGCCTCCCTCCCCACCAACCCCCCTCCACAACGACCTCGCCCCCCCCCACCCCCCCAAACCCCCACCCACCCCACCTGCCCCCCCCTCCCCCCCCCCCCCCTTCTCCACCCCCCCCCCCCACTCCCACTCCCACCCCCGACCCCCCCCCCCCCCCCCCCCCGAACAGCCCCCTTCTCATCCCCACCTACCGGCACGCCGATCACCCCCCTTACCCCCCCCCCCCCCCCCCCCTCCCACCCCTCCCCCCCCCTCCCCCCCACCCCCCCCCCAACCCGGTCCTCCCCCACCCACACCCCCCTCTCACCCTACTCCCCCCCCCCCTCCCCCCCCCTCCCCCCCAAATCCACTCCCCCCCTCCCCCCCCCGCCCCCACACCCACACCTCAACCCCCCCACCCCCTACCCACCACCCAACTTCCCGCCACACCTCCCTCCCCCGACCCTCCCCCTCCCCCACCCACCCCACCCCTGCACCACGTACGCCCCTCACTCCTCCTAACACCCCCTGCCGCCCACCCCCTTCACAAACACACCCCCCCCCCCACCTGCCCGGCCCACACCCCCCACCCAGCCCCCCCACGCCCGCACCATCCCACCCTCCCCGCCCCCCCCCGACCCACCACCCCCACCCCCCCCCCCCCCCCTCACCCCCCCCCACCCCCGCCCGCCCCCCTCCCCCACCCACCCCCCCCCCCTACCCCCCCATCCCACTCCCACTCCGCCCCACCCCTAACCCCCCACCACCCTCACCCCGCCTCCCCCCCACCCCCCCCCCCCCCACACCCCCCAACCCACACCCCCCCCCCCCCACACCCCCCCCCCCCCCAAAACACCCCCACGCCCCCCCCCACCCACCCCAACCCACCCCCCACCCCCCTCACTACCCCGCCCCCCCCCTCCCCCCCCCCCCCCCACCCCACCCGACGGCACCCCCCCCCCCGCCCTGCCCACCCGCCCCCCCCCCCACCGACCCCCCCACCCCCCCGCCGCACCGCACCCCTCACCCCCCCCCCATCCCGCCGCACCCCACCCCGCCCCACCCCCCCCCACCCCCCCCGCCCCACCCACCCCCCCCCAAACCCCGCACCCCACCCCCCTAACCCCCTCCCCCCCGCACCCCTAACCAATCCCAACCCACAATCCCCCTTTCCACCACCCAGCGACCCATATTCCACCCCCCCTTCTCCCCCGCCTCCTCCTCGTCAATCCGCCGCCCACACCCCCCCACCCCACCCACACGATGCCACCCCAACCCCCCACCCCCGCCCCCCAACCCCCCCCCCCCACTCCAGCCCCTCACCGCTGCACCCCCAACGCCCCCGACTCACCCAACCACCCTCCCCCCCCCCCCCTCACCCCCCCACCCCCCTCGCGCCCCCGCCCACTCCCCACCCACCCGCCCCGCCCGCCGCCCCAGCCTACCTCCCCCCACCCACACCCCCCCCCTCCCACCCCCCCCACCCCCCACCCCCCCCGCCGTCCCTCCCCCCCCCACGCCCCCCCCACCCGCCACCCGCACCTTCCACCCACACCCCTTCCCCCACCCCCCCCCCAGCAACCCCCAACCCCCCCCCTCTCCGCCCACCCCCCACCCCCCCTATTCCCCCCCCACCCCAACACACCATCCCCCACAACAGCCCCCCCCACCCCACCCCCACCCCCCCCCCCCCCCAGCCCCACCCCCCCCCCCGTCCCCCCTCACACACACCCCTCCTCCCCACCCCCCCCGCCCTAACCCTCCCCCCCCCCCCCCACCCCCCCCACCCCCCCCCCCGACCCCCACCCCCCCCTCAACCCCCCGAGCCACCGCCACCCCCCCTACCCCCTACCCCCCCCCCTCCCCCACCCCCCCAGACCCCCCCCCACCCCCCAACCCCCTCGCTCACCCCGCCCACGACCCTCCCCCACCAACCCCCCTCCCCCTCATCCCCCCCGACCCCCCCCCCCCCCCCCTCGACGCACACCCACCCCCCCCGCCCCCCCCCAACCCCCCCCCATCCCCACTCCACCAAACCCAGTAGCCCCCCACTCCTCCACTCCACCCACCTACCGCTCCCCCCCCCCCCACCCCCCACCCCCCACCCCCCCCCCCTCCCCCCCCCCACCTCTCTCACCCAACCCGACCCAACACACCACCAACCCCCTCCCCACCCCCACACCTGCGCCCCCCCACCCAACCCCCCTCCGCACTTCCCCGCCCCCCCCACCCCCCCCCCCCCCCCCACCCGACCCCCCCAACCTGTCCATTGCCCTCACATCCCCCCGACACCGCACCGCCATTACGCTCGCTCGACCCCCCCCACCCCACCACTCCCCCCCCACCCCCCCCCCTCCGCCCCACCCCCCACCCCCACTCCCACCCCCTGCCCATCAACTCATCCTCCCCAACCCACCACCCCCCACCCCCCTTCCCAACTCCTACCTCGTCCACCTCCCCCCCCCCTCCCCACCCACCCCACTACAACCCCATCACCCCCCCCCCCACCCCCCCACTCCCCCACTCCCATCCGCAACCACCACCCCCCCCCACCACCACCCCCCCTCCTACCACTCCCACCCCCACATCCACCCCCACTCCACCACCCCGCAGCAAACCACTACACCCCCCCACCTCCCCGCCCCCACCCCTATCCCGACCCCCCAACCCCCCCCCCACTACCCCCCACCTCATCGCCCCCCCACCCCCCACCCTCCCACACCCCACCCCCCCCCCCCTCCGCCACACCCCCCTCCCCCCCCCCCCCCCCGCCCACCCCCCTCCATCCCGACCCACAACCCCCCCACAACCACCCCCACCCCCCACCACCCCTCAATCCCACCTACTCCCCCCACCCACCCCCCCCCCACCCCCCATCCCCACCCAACCGATCCCCACCCCCCACCCCCCCCCACCCCCTCACCCCCACCCCCCACTACCCCCCATCCCCCCACTCCATTCCCCCGACCCCCTCCCCCACCACGCCACCCAAACACACACCCCACCCCACCCCACTCCACCCACCCCCACCACGCGCACCCCCACACCACCATACCCCCACCCCCCGCCTCACACCCCTCCCCCCCCCACCCCCATTCGCCGCCTCCCACCCATTCAACACCCCACCCCCCCCCACCACCCCCCCCCACCCTCCCCACCCCCCCTCCACCCACACCCCACACTCACCCCCCTCCCCCTCCATCCCCCCCCCACCACCCTCTACCCCTACACCCACCCCCCCACCCCTACCCCCCCACTTTCGCCCCCGCCACCCCCCCCCGCCCTCCTCCCCCCTCCTCTCGCCCCCCGTCTCCCCTCCCCCCCCCCCGACCCGCCTCCCCCCCCTCCCACCCAACCCCCCCACCCGCCCCTCGCGACAACCGCCACTACGCCGCCCCCCCCTCCCCCTCGCACCCCCCCGTCCACCTCCCCCCCCCAACCCCGCCCACCCCCCACCACTCCCCCCACCACACACCGCCGCCCCCACGCCCGCCCCCCTCACCACCCCACACCCACCAACCCCCCCGCACCTCGACCCCCGCAAAGACACCCCCCCACCCCCCCCCCCCCCCCACCCAGCCCCCCCACATCCCCCCCACTCAACACACCCCCCCTCCCATCCCCTTCCCCCACCCCCCCCCCCCAACCCTTCCCCCCCCCCCCACCCCGCACCCACACCACCATCCCACCACCCCGCCCCCACCCCACGCGCCCGCCCCCCACCGCCCCACACAACCCCCCTCCAATCCCCACCCCTCCCAATCCCCTCCACACCAAAACCCCCCAACCCCCCACGTACACCACGGCCCACTCACAACACCCCCCACCCAACACCCACAACCGACCCACCACCATCACACCACACTTGCCCTACCCAACCATCCCTCCCCCCCCCGACCCCCCCCACCACCCCCCCCCCCCCCCCCCCCACCCCTACCCCCCACCCCCCCCCCCCCCCACACCCCTCATTCCCCTCCCCCCCCCCCTCCCGATCCCTGCTCAACCCCCACCCACCCCACCCACTCCCACCCCCCCCCCGACCCCGCCCCCCCACCCCCCCCCGCCCTATCCCTCACCCCCCTCCCCCCCCCCCCCCCGCCCCCCCCGCCCCCCCCCCCCCACCCCCCCCCTCCCCGCCCCACCGTCCCACGAACCACCCCCCCACTCCCCACCTCCCCCACCCTACCCCCCCCCCCCCCCCCTACCCCTCCCACTACTCGACCCACCCCCCTCCGCCTGTCCACCCCCCCCCCTCCCCCCACTAACTACGCCCTCCCAACCCACGGCCACCCCACCGCCCCCCCCCCCCACACCCCCCCTCCTACCCCACCCGCGCCCCCGCTCCCCCCCCCCCATCCCGACGGCTCCGCTCACGCACCCCCCCCCCACCCTCCGCCACCCCTCCGCCCCCCAGCAGCCCCGCCCCCCACCATCCACTCCCTCTCACCGCGCCCCCCCACCTCCCCACCACCAGCTCTGCCCCCCCTCCACCCCCACCGTCTCCCCCCCACTCAGCTACCACCACCCCCCCCCCCCCCCCCCCACCCCCCCCCCCCCCCCACCACCCCACGCCCCCCCCTCATCACTCCCCCACCTCACACCCCCCTCACATGCTCCCTCCCCCCCCCCCCCCTTCGCCCACCAACCCCCCCCCACCCCCCCCCCCCTACCACCCCCCCCACCCCACCATACCACCTCACGCCCCCCACACTTCCCACCCCACCCCACACCCTCCCCCCCCTACCCCCCCCCGCCGTCGCCCCCCACCCCCCTCACCGCCCCACCATCCTACCCCCCACCCCCTCCCCCCCAAACCGAGCCCCCCAACCCCCGCCACCCCCCCCACCTCCCTCCCCCTCCCACTCACCCCCCCGCTGCCCCCCGCCCCCCACCCCCCCCCCACCTCGCCCCACTCCTCCAAGCCCCCCCCCCACCCCACCCCCAAGCCAGGCCCACTGCTCCACCCGCCTCCCCCGGACCCCCCTCCCCCCCCAACCCCCACCGCCCACCCCCCCCCCCCCCCCCGCACCCACCCACCCCCCTCCTCACCCCCCCCCCCCCTCACCCAACTCCCGCCCACCCCCCCCCCACCCCCCCCACCCCCCGTTCCCTCTCTCCCCCCCCCCCGCCACCCCCCCCCACACCCCACACCCCCCCACCCCACCTCGCCCCTCCCCGACCCAACACACCCCCCTACCCCCCCCACCCCACCCCCCCCACTACCCACCCCCCCCCCTCTCCCTCCCCCCCCCCCCGCCCCCCCCCCCCCACCCACCGCCCCTCCCCCACACCCCCCCGCTTCACACACCCCCCACCCGCCGACCCACACCCCCCCCAGCACTCCCCCTCCCCCCGCCCCCGCCCCCACCCCCCCCCCCCCACCCCCATCCCACCCCCCCCCCACCCCACACCCCCACCCCCACCAACCCTCCCCCCCCCCTCTCCCCTCCTCACCCTCACACCCTACCGCCACCGCCCCCCCCCGCCCCACCCGCCCCTCGCCCCACAAAAACCCATACCTCCCCACCCCCCCCCTACCCACACCCACCCCCCCCCTCCCACACCCCACCCCCCCCCACCCCACCACCCCCTCCTCCCGCCCACCACCCCCCCCACCTCCCCCCCCCTCCCAGACCCCGCCCCCTCCAAAACACCCCCACCCCTACCCACACCCCCGCTTTTCCTCGCCCCTACCCCTCCCCCCCCACCCCCCCCCCCGACCCCCACCCCTACACCCTCCCCATCACCCCCCACAGCCCACCCTCCCTCCCCCTAACCCCACCCTTACACGCACATCCCACCCACCCCCTCCCCCACGCCACCCCTCCCCACTCCCCATCCCCCCCCTCCCTACCCCCCACCTTCACCACCCGCCCACCCCCGCTCCCCCACCCCTCGCCCCCCCCACCCCCCCCATCCCACCCCCACCCCCACCCCCCACCCCTCCCCACCAGTCCTCCCCCCACCCACTCCCGCCCCCCCCCTAGCCCTTACCCCGTACCACTCCTCACACACCACACCCCCCCCCACCCCCGACCCCCCTCATCCCTCCCACCCCCCCCCCCCCCCCCTACCCCCCCAACCCGCGCCACCCAGCACCCCCATCACCCCCCCACCCCCCCCCACCCCCTCCAAAGCACGCCCCCCCCTACTTCCCACCCACCCACCCCTCTACCCCCTACACCACCTCCCCCCCCCCCCCCACCCCCCCCCCCACCCCCCCACCCGCCACCCCCACCCACTCCCCCCTCCTCCCCCCCCCCACCCCCCCCCCCCGTTCCGCCCCCCCTCCCACCCCAACCACACCGACCCCACCCCCCCCCCCCCTCCCCCCCCCCCCGCTCCGCCCCCTCCCCCCCCACCCCACGCCACCCACCCACCCCACCCACTCACCCCCCGCCCCCCTCGCACCACCCCCCACCCCCCCTCTCACCCCCATACCCTCCTCCCAGCACTCCCCCCACCTCGCCGCCCCCCCCCACCTCACCACCCCACCACCCCAACTCCCCCCCCCCCCCCACACCCTCCCCCCACCCCCCCCCCCACCTCCCCCCTCCCCATCCCCCCTCCCCGCACACCCCTCACCCCACCTCCCCCCCCCCTACCACCCCCAAAAACCACCCCTGAAATCCCACACAGATAACCCATGCACCAACCCAAGTGTGAAGCACCAGACACCCCCACCTAAAAAAGCCGAACACCGCCCCGAGCCACAGGCTGCAGCCGACTAAGGTGACAACCAGTTATGGTGACTCACAATGCCCACCTGACAGAGGACGATACTCCAAAAAATACCAAACACTGAAAGATACATTGTGAGCGACAATAGACATCATAAGGAATATGCAACATAAATGTTCCACTTCATAAGGATAATCTGGTTACAACAAGTTATGCATCAACTCATGCATACATGGAGCAAGTAAGCAGTAAAAGAAGCAAAGGCCTGAGTTATGTCCGCTTTCATATGCCCCTATGAAGCCTCTTGAAATAACAAGATTGGGGAGTGCCAAAAAAGTAGATTTGCAATGCGAAAGGAAAGGATATAATTGTAGCATTTAACGAGATGGTGAGTTTAATAATACAAGAATAATTGACAAGAAACTATACCAACTTTAATGTATGTTTCAATTATGTTTAAATGCACATATCTCATTAATCCTCATGACCTAAGATTCTGAATGAATAAGTCAAGCAAAGTTTGAAAGAAATTCGATTACATCCTTGAAGGACAAGAATTGTGAGCGATTTGCTTCTCTAATGGTTTCCATGACTGTAAGTGATCCACCAGTTACACACCAACGCATCATCATTAATGTCCTCATATATCATACCTTTATGTCTGTCTTCTTTTAGAAATTAAGATTTGTATGTTACTGTAATCAACAAGAGGAAGAAACTTATGATTGTATAAAAAAAGCAGGAATACCTCAGTATGTCATGCAGCTATTACATATGATATTTGGGCAATCAAAACCGAAACTGTTTAAATGTAGACTGAGATTTTGAAGATAAAGCATGTTTAACAGCTATGTGAGTGAAGCTCATAACTATTGGTGATGGAACACTATGTTACAATTTCTGAGACTCTTATTGCCGTATTCCCATCTATTTCACAAGTACAAACATATATATACTAAAATCTGTGTGATGTTGGTTGTTTGACAGGATTTTGAAGAGTCAAAGTTGAAAGATTATGTAGAAATGACCAAGGACTTTGTCAAAAAACTAGAGGATACTACATCATCTCTCCCTTGATACCTCTTGTACTCGGGTCACTTAGTCCTGACTACCTCATGTAGATGTTAATATTGTGAGCCAAACAAGCTCCTTATGGCTCAGTGAGTCTTCTATTTAAAGACTACCTTTGAGGTCACTCATGTAAAGTCTTATGATCTTGATGTTTGAAATATACACTTCTTTTACATTCATGGTATATGCTATTGCAACTAGTTCATCAGATGTTTGGCATTGTGTTTAAAAAGTGATCGAACGATGCAAATCAGCTCTCCATAAAATTCTTGAATTTTGGTAGTTACTTACCAAAAAAACAATCATTATTTCATTTCTCAAAAGAGCTAATCTTTGACATGTAATGACCCTGAAAACAGAATAAAATAACAATAATATTTAATTACCATTTCACATGTGACCTAAGGTGTTTCCGCATCTTAAAAACCCACTAGACACCTCTTGTAATTTTATTTTATTTGGTAACCATCGTTTTGGACACATTGCCTGACTAATCCATAGGGTTTGAATCCACCGCCACACAGACTCACACCTCTTGTAACTTTACTTTGTGACTTTGTGTTACGAATACCTAACACGCAGAGAAAAAAAAAGTATATACTCATATATAATTGTATGTGTATTTACTAGTGAATAAAGTTTATTCACACGCCAAGCAATAATTTACACGTGTGAAGATATTCTTACAAAACTTAAATAATTGTCTATTAGATATCAATATCTCAATTCTTTTCACTTTTAATATAAAAAATACGATTGTATGATTAAAGCTTTAATATTTGTTTATAATGTGCACGTGTGAAGATAGAATATCTCATATTTTTTCATTTCTAGTATAAAACATACGCTAATAAGATCAAAGCTTTAATATTTGCTCATAATTTGCACGAGCGAAAATATTCTTACAAAACTTAAATAATCGCCTTTTAGAATGAATATCTCAATTTTTTTCACTTATAATATAAAAAAATACGCTAGTAAGATCAAAACTTTAATATTTGCTTATAATTTGCACGTGTGAAGATATTCTTACCAAACTTAGATAATAGTCTATTAAACATGAATATATTATATTTTTGCACTTCTAGTAAAAAAACATACGCTAATAAGATCAAAGCTTTAATATTTGCTCATAATTTGCACGAGTGAAGATATTCATACAAAACTTAAATAATCGTCTATTAAAAAGTATATCTTAATTTTTTCACTTCTAATATAAAAAAAATAAGCTAGTAAGATCAAAGCTTCAATATTTGCTTATAATTTACAAGTGTGCATATATTCTTACAAAACTTAAATAGTAATAGTCTATTAAACATGAATACCTAATATTTTTTTACTTCTAGTATAAAACATACGTTGGTAAGATCAAATCTTAAATCCTTGCTCATAATTTGCACGTGTGAAGATATTCTTACAAAACTTAAATAATCGTCTATTGGATATCAATATCTCAATTCTTTTCACTTATAATATAAAAAAATACGATAATATGATCAAAGCTTCAATATTTGTTTATAATTTGCACGTGTGAAGATAGAATATCTCATATTTTTTCATTTCTAGTATAAAACATACGCTAATAAAATCAAAGCTTTAATATTTGCTCATAGTTTGCACGAGTGAAGATATTCTTACAAAACTTAAATAATCATCTTTTAAAATGAATATCTTAATTTTTTTCACTTCTAATATAAAAAAAATACGCTTGTAAGATCAAAGCTTCATTATTTGCTTATAATTTGCACGTGTGAAGTTATTCTTACAAAACTTAAATAATAGTCTATTAAACATGAATACCTCATATTTTTGCACTTCTAGTATAAAACATACGCTGGTAAGATCAAATCTTCAATCATTGCTCATAATTTGCACGTGTGAAGATATTCTTACAAAACTTAAATAATCGTCTATTAGATATCAATATCTCCATTCTTATCACTTTTAATATAAAAAAATATGATAGTATGAGCAAAGCTTCAATATTTGTTTATAATTTGCACGTGTGAAGATAGAATATCTCAAATTTTTGCATTTCTAGTATAAAACATACGCTAATAAGATCAAAATTTTAATATTTGCTCATAATTTACACGAGTGAGGGTATTCTTACAAAACTTTAATAATCATCTTTTAAAATAAATATCTTAATTTTTTCACTTCTAATATAAAAAAATACGTTAGTAAGATCAAAGCTTCATTATTTGCTTATAATTTACACGTGTGAAGATATTCTTACAAACTTAAATAATAGTCTATTAAACATGAATATCTCATATTTTTGCACTTCTAGTATAAAACATACGCTAATAAGATCAAAGTTTTAATATTTGCTCATAATTTGCACGAGTGAAGGGTACAAAACTTAAATAATCATCTTTTAAAATGAATATCTTAATTTTTTTCACTTCTAATATAAAAAAATACGCTAGTAAGATCAAAGCTTCATTATTTGCTTATAATTTGCACGTGTGAAGATATTCTTACAAAACTTAAATAATAGTTTATTAAACATGAATACCTCATATTTTTGCACTTCTAGTATAAAACATACGCTGGTAAGATCAAATCTTCAATCCTTGCTCATGATTTGCACGTGTGAAGATATTCTTACAAAACTTAAATAATCGTCTATTAGATATCAATATATCTCCATTCTTGTCACTTTTAATATAAAATAATATGATAGTATGATCAAAGCTTTAATATTTGTTTATAATTTGCACGTGTGAAGATAGAATATCTCAAATTTTTGCGTTTCTAGTATAAAACATACGCTAATAAGATCAAAGTTTTAATATTTGCTCATAATTTGCACGAGTGAAGGTATTCTTACAAAACTTAAATAATCATCTTTTAAAATGAATATCTTAATTTTTTTCACTTCTAATATAGAAAAATACGCTAGTAAGATCAAAGCTTCAATATTTGCTTGTAATTTTCACGTGTGAAGATATTTTACAAAACTTAAATAATCTTATTAAACATCAATATCTCCTATTTTTGTACTTCTAGTCTTTTGGTCATTCTACATTCCAAGAAATTCATACGTTCCACGGACGGAGCAAAAAGTGTAGTCTTGGTCAGAGCAAGCGATATGTTCTATTACCAGACATAATTGGGAGAAGCTCATCCAAAACTAGAGCTAGAAAGGCCTTATTTCTTTTCGTTCATGTTCTTTATTTCCTTCTTATCGAAAAAAGTAGATTTCTCGTATTTAGAATCTTTCTGCGGTGTGCTCCATTTACTATTCTTTCGTATTTTCTTCTCTTTACCACGTGATAGGTCAGCCCGTCTTTTGACTTTGGTTCATAAAGGAATTTACCTGGTCTTTGCACAGTGTAGATATTACTACGGAAAATGGAAGCTATAGAGCTCAAAAGACTAAACGAGCCAACCTTTAGAGAGGCTGAACTTCAGAAAGGAACCACCACCCATGTTACTGGACATGAGCGACTCAATAGAACTATTCTCGGCCTCCTTTGACCCATGATGAAACTGGAAATCTTTGTCTTAATGGGTTCATCATTGACTCCACTTTGTTTTGCAGCACTTATACCACGTACACCACGTGGCGGTCTAGCCTTTGCACGCAGATGAGACAAAATCACCAACTAATCTAAATGTCGAGTCCGGTGGTGTATTTGTAAGACGTACCAACAGAATTGTTTAACACATTATTTGGTGAAAAAGAGTTCATTTATACGCTAGATGATCAAGGATCACGTAACTTTTAAAGAGTGTGCTTTCGAGAATACTTAACAGCTTGAAGTTTGTCTGCACCACGTCCCAATTCAATGAACTCCTGAAGTCTTAACTGAAACTCAAATTTTCCCTGTCATAAAAAAACACTCAACATTAGCCATGTTCACGCATATAATATACATATCGTAATAACAAATTTTAGACAGAATACAAAATATTACGAGAATTAATCTTTCGCAAGCAATCAATTTAACTTTTCACATGGCATCTACTCTGCTACTAACCATTGATGGTATGCTAATATAAATTCAACTGAACTGAAACACGAGAAGGTTTCTTTACTTCATATTGTATGCTGATATAAAAACAACATGACCTCATCTAACTATGACCATGACGCCCAGTCTGCTACTAACCATAGACAATTTACTGAGTTTTATTTTACTTGCTATAAACTGCCAGTCCTCTTTGTCTTTGATACTGACGTTCAATACCCTTTGTCAATCCCATTTAATATAAACTGCCAAGGAAAAAACATATTGACTATACTATCTGGACAGATAATCAAAAGTGATAAATCACAAAAATTACCAATTCGCGGTAGGCGCGACAAATGCAAGACTCCAATGGTTCTCATGTGTAAGTGATGGCACTACTAGCATAGCATGGCACCATCAAACACCTTTTCATTGGATCTCATATCAGTCACCCTGTACACATCAAGCAGCTTTGCGTTGCTATATATAACAAAAGAATTTATAAGAGCATTTAACTATTATATATCCCATTGTTGTTGCTGCATCATAGAAATGATCTAAATCACAATCATCATCAGTCCACGCGATCAACCGTTGTTGTTGATGCACCAACGTCCTGCATCCACCTAACTGTTCGGCAACCTTCCACAGCTGGCCGCTGCCTCAAACTGAATCGCAAAGTAAAAGTATAACGATTCATGATTCATGGTGGAATAAACTAAACCAGATTAATCTAACAGCAAATAATGAACCAAACTAGATACCACAGTTAGTCTTAATCACATTCGTAATAACATATGCAGATTATCCTTGTCATAGATGTAGATATTGACAAAACAAAAGATGTGTTGGTCATTTTGTGTGCAAAAAGCCAAAAGAAGCAAGAAACAGTAAACGGAAGTGATCGTGTAGTAATACAAAAGAACATATACTTCTAGACCATGCCACGATTAAAATGCAGGAGTGCCAATATCTAATGAAACTGCACCTTCAGGTAGCTACCTGAAGGTGCACTAAAGACAATCCCAAACATCAGCTTGTTAGTTTCTTAGTTGATATTGTTTAAAGATGAGTACTTTGACAATGCACTAAGATAATCAAAGATAAAGATGGCTAACAATAATAATCGTAATAAGAACAATTCTAACGAAAAGTAAATTAATAGGACTCTTTTTAACAGTTTGTTTTGGTCCTTACGAAGCATTGAAAACATACATGCCAGCATAAGAACTAAAAAGGATGTAGTTGTTTTATCGAATAACTAAATTAATCAAACATTATTTGCATACGAGCACATTATAGTGACCATACTTAAATGTATTACCATGGCCCACTAACCATGAGAAGTATAAGCATTAATTAGCAGAAAGAAAGACATATTTATATAACCCATAACACCCTTACTTTCGACAAGAAACAATTAGATCATTAAAAGACAAAGTCGAGCATAAAAATCCGCTCACACATTATGTGACTCAATTAGTGACCCATACATTATTGTACTTTACAAGCAGATAAAGCATGATCATTTTTTTAGTCAGAATCAAAATCATACTATCTTAACACTCAAAACTAGTTATTGTGACTTGAAATAACAGTAATAAAAAAAAAGCACGCATCCAAACAACCCTTACTACGCTTGCATCTTTGGAAATTTAAACATATTTAACAATACAGAGGCCATAAATGTACATGTATCTGGTAACTTTTGAGGATGTGTATAAGATTTCCCATCATCTTTCACAACAGTTGGGATAACTCATCAATGAAAGGGTGAGGTTGGAAACCACTTACACCACTTTTAGCAAGCAAATGCCAAATAATCTCGTGATCCAATGGGTCAAATTTCACCCCACGTGGCAACACTGTCCATGCATGAGTAACCTAGTAGCAGAAAGTCTAAGAACAAAGTGGAATTAGTACAAGGGTTTCCTGGGAAGTGTAGGTAAGTCTAATATGAAAAACAAGCTATATGTGACATTAAAGAATATGATGATATGGAACTAAATAAGCAAAAAATACAGTTTCACAAATTATCATAATTCGATAAACATTCAAATTTCAGACATTCTGATTCTTATAGGCTATTGTGGCACATCCAAACACTATCTTGAGTATATTCTACCACCCTTTTATTACAAGTTTACAACTGATTATCTAATTTAGATAATTAATTATTAAATCCAAACACCCTCTTAAAATGCCTCTACCTTTATCAGTTGCTGATATCTACCACAGTATCTATTACTCCTTGATTTATACTTTTGATTTCTTCCAAGAGGGCATGTTTCTCTGCAATATAACACGGGAATGGTAAATAATCAAATTTACTTGGATGTGCGTACATCAAGTACTTTCTGTGGTAGACATTGACAATGATCAACTATTCAGGAATATTTTTGTAGCTAAATAGAGAGGAACTTCTCGGTATCATGCAAAGTAGTACAAAGAATTACCTATTGAAATGCAAAGGTAAAACCAACAAAGTTATGTGGTAGTTACAAAATAATAGTAGATGAAAACAACAATTAACCATACAAAGTATGTTATGTTTTATAGTTGTTAATAGGATTACTAGTATATAGTACATGAATTCATTGGCATATATAAAAAAAGGCTCACACAGTCACACATTTTATAAGCATAAACTTTAGACAAAATTGATTCAGTCGAAATCCTTACCTGATTCTTGATTGCATTCTCAAACAACTTGTGAAGAACTTGCACGAGTGAAGTAAATCACCAAAGGATTCTTGGTCTTGCAGATCTCTCAGATGTTATCATGGTTCCAGTGATCATCAAAAGATTATAAGCAATCTGAAAAGGATGTTACCTCCCTAGGTGAACCAAAACCTTGCAATTCCTTCTAAATTAAGTCAGCCATGGACTTTTCCAAAGCTCAATACGAAAGTAAGCTTCCTGTTTTAGGACTTTCAAAAGCTCATCTTCCTTTTTATTCTGCTTATAAACCTCCATTTCTTGCGTATACTTTTTATTCTTCTGCTTTACCACTTTTTCGTACGGAGCTTTTTGCTTCTCTGTCATGTTCTTCCATTCTTCTGTAATCTTAGCAATCTGTCATCACCCATGATGTAAAACAAATTAGGTATTTTTTCACAATGAAATAAACCAACAATTCTGACAAAGATAAATACTAGTATTTTCAAATTAAACTACCTCCACTACGTCCGTATGAGGTCCAAAATTGTATAAAGTTTATAGATTTAGTTCTTGCCTCAATGACAGCGCCCACGAGACAATTGTGTACCTATTTTCCTGACTTGAAAAAGATGAGTCAAACGTTCTCTTATAAGAAATTAACTCAAGAAGCATAACTCCATAACTGTACACATCCACATTTTCCGAAGCATGACTTGTTATACAGTATTCCAGCGGCAACGTAACCGAAAGTCCCTGCAACACCCGTTGTCACGTGCGTCTCGAAATTACCTAAAATACTAGCTAACCCAAAATCGGACAAGTAAGCGTTGAAATTCTCATTTAGTAAAATGTTACTCGGTTTCACATCCCGATGAATGATTCACGGGGTACACATATCATGCAAAAAGTAAAGAGCACTATCAACATCAAGCACGATTTGTGAAGAATCTTCAAACCAATAACCATCGATCGTATTTCAAGGATGAACTTTTCTATGTTCCCGCCAGGAAGCTAATTGTAAATCATGAACATTTCCAATGAGCTCACATAATACCCTATTAAGGTAACCAGGTTTGGGTACCGAATTATACCCGGTCTCTGGATTTCGATGTTAAATTGACGTATCCTTTGACACATTTCGACCGTGAGTCTTTTCACTGCAACAGTGACCCCAGAAGAGATTTCAGCCCGGTATGTCGATTCAAAACCACCACTCCCGATTCAGTTTTTCAATGTGAAGTTCCCAGTTGCTTGAACAACGGTCTCTAATGTCAATTTGACCCCTATTTCCTTGAAAACCACAAGTGGTTCTTGTTGATTATAAGGACGGGGAGGTAAAGTAGGACGAGACGAGGTTAGGGCTACCAATGAGTTCGGGTTCGATCTTCGGTTCCTTTAGTAAAGATAAATGATAATGAGAGTAACAAGAATGATGATTATGATTGATGGAACTATGATTAGTATTATTCCAAAGTACTTGCACCACTTTTCCCTCCGTTAGTATCTAATAAAATTTCGCTGTTTAGTATAACCTTGGTACTTGGTTTCTGTAAGTGGTGATAATAAACACCTACGGAAACTCTGAAAATGAGGGTTACCGATATAGATTTCACAGTCTACTGTATCACGGTTTATTGGCCCAGATAAGTTATTGAAAGAGAAGTTGAACTTAACACGAGAATTTAAGTGTAAAGAGCGCGAAGGAACTTCACCGGATAAATTGTTGTAGTTGAGAAGAACTTGTCAGATTTTTAATATTCAAGAGACTCTTTGGAATCTGACCCGAAATCTTGTTACTTGATGCATCCCAGAATTTCATACATTCCCAATTTACACCAACATTTCGGGAAATTCCACCGGATATGTTGTTGTTGCTCACATTTAAGACAAACCCTTTGATATCATTGCAGTTTGTGGAAATGTTATTATGAAATAAACTCCCGGAGAGCTTGTTTTTGCCAGCTAAAAACTCATAGTCAAACTTTTTACCCGTTCTTTTGTGTGGTCTGATTCTTGATACCATAGGAAGTCTCGGGTGAGCCTGTGAAGTTATTTTCACTAAAATCATGAATTATGGCAGGCGTTAACCAGGATAAGGGAAGACGGTTCTGTACACGGGTTATGTAAGCAAAGTAAGAGAGATATGAAGCGACGTAATTCCGCAAGCAGCCGCGACAGCGAATTGTCGCAACCACTAAAATCATGAATATATGGACAGCAGAGCATTAACTATGCGATAAGGGAAGAACTACTCTTAAACGGAGTTTATGTAAGCAACAGTAGGAGAAATAATGACAAGACGAAACTTAATCAGATTTATAGGAGAAGTTAAAACACTGATAACTCGGATAATTTTTTAATTCCGGCGAATCGATCTCAAACAAGAATTTTTACTAACTATCAAAATCTGTCAATGTAAAATGAACCCCAAGTTCTTCTCGAGGAAATCCATTGATACTTGAGTGTTGAGACCTAAGCAGTTAAGATAATGAATATTGGGCATTAACTCAAATACACCCCACAAGATCTCAAACCTGATATTAAATGATTACGAGCCAAATTTACCATTTTTAAGGCTTGACAATCGCCCCATTTCCTTGGAAATTCACCATCAATATTTGCATTTGGTGCCCAAACTATCTCCAGATTTGGTAACATTGTGATTTGCAAAGGAACTAGAGCTTACAAAAGAGTTCACCTTTCTTCATGAATCACAAATATAGATGTAACACATACTAGCTGATCATCTAATTGCTCTTTAAAAAAGCTTTCCCAAACCTACCCACCAAATGCTCGATCATTGAGTCTCGTGCATAGTCCATCTCGTCTGGCAAAAAATAATCTGATGTGAAACCAGTTTAATTTGCAACCCTCTAACCTAACGACCACTTCACATTCAGAATTAAAGCTAAAACCACACTTATTAAATAATAGTATCCAACCAGAACAGTTTGACCCAATTGTTTGTATATAACCATATTACCAAAGGCGCACGTAGATGACACCTTCTTTTACAACCGCACACAGACAACCAAGATGCTTAGCAATAAATGAATCAAAACAGTTCAGAATTTGAAAGAGTTTTATTGCTTCCAAAACCTATGCACTCAACCAAAACCATTCTGCTGCCAAACCACAATGTTAGACAGCACAAGACTTACCAGCAAAGCAGTTAAATCACTCCAGTACTTCATATGATATTCCAGATGAATGCAAAGTGAATAGCAGATTCACAAACCATGCTTCAGAAGATAAGATTATATACAGCGCAAGCTTTTTAAACAAAAGTTGCAAAGAATAACAAAGACTAGTGAAACAATTCAACGTAAACCTACCAAAATACCCACTCTGAAACTCGCATCTTCTGCCCATAGAAAGTCAATGTAAACCTTATGCAGATATCCACCACACCAAAACCAAGGTCTCATGTGAAAGTCCGTCATTAAAGCAGTTTACATCGTCACATTTACACCATTAAGAATGATTCGTTCCCATCTTTGATAATGCGCTATTAAGTAGTCAGATCCACATCCTAGCAGCATTATCACCAGCTTCCATAGGAAATCTAATTTCAAGCGCCGATAAGAGTTATGCCTTTACCAATATCTCAACAATAAACCAATACTAATACTTATACCATACCAAACTTATACCCATTGCTAATATTTTTCACTAGGTACATATACTAATACAAACTTAAAACAATCAAACATTCCACTCAAGTAATCATCAAACTAATCACACATGTGGAAGATACTCCTTACAAATCAGGTAGTAACATCAAAAATTGATTCCTATTCATAAAATTTTCCAACATGTGAAAATACTTTAATACAAATTCAGCCAGTAACCTCCAAACATATGATTCCTATCTAAAATCTTTATCACATGTGAGCAAGAATCATTCTTTAAAAAAGCGCTGAAACATACCAATTGATTCCTCTATCTAAAATTTCACTATTGTTGAAGATAACTACAATCCGCAGAGTAAACATCCATTTGAATTCCAATCTAAAATTTACCTACATGTAGAAGATACGTACAAATCCGCTAAGTAACATCAATATCATTTGATTCCATTATATACAGAATTTCACATGTGCAGAACCTTTACAATCACGATAGAAACAAGTATCAAAACTAATTCGTGCAAAACAACTATACATTCATTAAGATATTAACGCAAAACTAATTAATCTCGACCTATAACAATACAAGACCCTAATTCGTCAATATTGTACAAAGAACTCAAACACTTATATCCTAACTGATTCGCCCCGACCTAGCTGATAAGAATGACTCCTCAATAAATACTCTCTTCACATGCGAAACTAGTATATAACAAAACTATAAAATCTGTAAAAAAATAAACCTCTAATAATGGCATCAAACAATTTCCGCCGTAACTAAAACTTATAATCAAATGTAAACAAATATAAATAACTATAAACAACATAATACTAATGAAATAAGAAATTAATATTAAATTAACTGAATACACTAAAATTAATAATTCTAAGATTTCTGGCAATACTCTGTGTAACACTGATTGGAAAAACAACAGTCTTTCTGTCATTTGAATCTCCTCCTGTCTGAAGTCGAATTCTGTGATTTTATTGAATTATATTAAAATACCGGCAACTGTATTAGAGTAGTGACTTACGGAACTCTCACAATAGAAACGAAAACAACGACAGTTTTATTGATTACGGTCGTGATTTTCCGGTAATGATTTGACGGTGATTGACGGTTATGGAAAGTAGAACAAAAGTAAAAGTTGAACGACATGTGAAGAGGTGTAGTGGTAAAGATCTGGTGGTGGAAGCGGTGTTTTGATCGATGGTGAGAGAGGTGGTTTGAATGTGGTGGTCAATGCGGTGGTTTTTGATCGGTGGTTATTGAAGTGATTTTACGTCTCTGTGTTTCCACCTTTGAAGATTGATTATCTGTGTGTTTTTACATTATTATTGAGTGTTTTGTGATTGAAATGTCAAATATACCCTACTATAAGTAAATTAGTGTAAGTTTTTTTTGATTAAGCAAGGTCAACACAGAAATTAAAAAAAGAAGGGATGAATACATGGATAGGCTATGGATCCCTTACATTTCTTCTCAACCATTTTTGGAGCTTACTCACTTGAACCGCGCCCCTATATCATATATATATAATAACTAGTTATTATACACTCATTTATATATATAGTCTCTCTAGTTCTCGTCTCTCTCCCTCTTGACGGATCGGCGGTTGTGCTGTTATTGAATATGTATTTGTGATGTTTTTTTGAGTCTATCCGCTTGAGAGAGTGTGAAAATGGTCTGGAGTTTTAAAGAACAAAGTCGATGTATTGTTTTAAATAAATACCTGTTGAAAACATACATTTACGCATTGTTTGTTTGTTATTTTGTAAAATAATTTGCACGTGTGAAGATATTCTTACAAAACTTAAATAATCGTCTATTAGATATCAATATCTCAATTCTTTTCAGTTCTAATATAAAAAAATACGATAGTATGATCAAAGCTTCAATATTTGTTTATAATTTGCACGTGTGAAGATAGAATATCTCAAATTTTTGCATTTCTAGTATAAAACATACGCTAATAAGATCAAAGTTTTAATATTTGCTCATAATTTGCACGAGTGAAGGGTACAAAACTTAAATAATCATCTTTTAAAATGAATATCTTAATTTTTTTCACTTCTAATATAAAAAAATACGCTAGTAAGATAAAAGCTTCATTATTTGCTTATAATTTGCACGTGTGAAGATATTCTTACAAAACTTAAATAATCGTTTATTAGATATCAATATATCTCCATTCTTGTCACTTTTAATATAAAATAATATGATAGTATGAATACCTCAACTGGCAATGGGCAACTTCCATAGCTCCAAGTCTCCAACCATCGAATCTTCGTTATCTTATTTCGTTAGTACTTACTGTTGTGAAACTCTTTCAGTTGTAGATTATATCATTGTTTTGTACAAGTTTACACCACAACCTATCAATTATCAACAAACACAGAATTATTTAAAAATTGTTACCATTCTAGCGTAAAATTAAACTTTGAAACAATGGCATTCACTTGCATTTAGAACCATACAAACACTTCCATTACTAAAATTCCAAGATATCACATGGATGAAATAATGTGGATTAAGGCCACTGAAATCTGGTAGCATTAAAAACCACCACCACGATTATACAAACCTATTTATGTGTCAGTCTTACCACCATAACAGCTTGATTATAGAGTACCAGTGCTGCTTCATTATCAATCTTCTCCGGTATCCTCTTCAGTATCAATCTTGTGTTGCGGTTGAGCGTTTGTACCTGTTGCAAACAATACCAAAGAAACCAGAACACAAATTACAATAACAAAAGATGGAAGTTTTTGCTTAAAAATTAGCTCTCGAACGTCTCATTACATTCACAACACAAGTCTGATCATTTTCCTGCACTTGATGCACAATATGAATTCCACATCGGTTGCATACGAAATGAGAATTGCCAAAAGTATATATATCGAGAACAGTGGCTTGTGAATGAAGGACCTTGCCACACACATCCACTCATATGCTACACGCAACGAATAGCAAATCGAGATATAATTGTGTCACTAAAGTAGTGTAAGAGCTTACGGTAAAGAAAATTGGACAATCATAGTGTATTGCTGTTTCATATGTGTCTTTTATCTTTCTTAACATCATACAACATTAACCATGGGAATCAAAATCGTAAAGTTACTACTATATGATAATGTGTTTATGTGTAAATAACCTTCGTTTATCAACTTTAACAAATCAGTACTAATATGGTACTAATATAATAATGTGTTTATTAGTCATATTAGTATTGCTTTGGTAAAATATCGAATAATATGTTGTTTATATGTATCACACACGGATTTTTGATATGTTTCATAATTTTATTCATAGAAAATTCAACCCGTACACGTACGGGTTATTGAACTAATGTTACCATATTTTTTAATTTCTCAAAAAAACATGAAGATTGCAAAGTCAACTAAAATAGTTAGCTAACATGTTGCTCAACAACGACTACAGGAAGAGGAGTTATACTTTTTTCAACTTGTAAAGGCTAGAGCTTTGTATTGGCTCCATTCAACGGACTATGATCCTACTTGTTGTGGGCCAAGGTTTTTAAGCCAGGTTGCGCTCTTGTCGTGTTGTACTTAATTGAGATTATCGTAAAAAGAAAAAAGAACGACTTATATGAAAGGAGTCCTCTCAGCCATCTCGCCTTTAAACCAGATATTGTTACTCTCATTGACATCTCAACCTTAAAATTACATATTTCAAAGATAATCAAGTAATCTTACTACCTAACCGCAATGCAAATAATAATGTGGGTTCTTGGACATATCTGTTATCATATGTTGTCGACTGGTCTCAATGGCAATATGGCCACTGTAACTAATTTGAAGGATTCTTTAGAACATTGGCGTTGTGGTGCAGCTCCAAAACCTAAATGATTTTTAAAAGATGCAACCTACCAAGTTCTTTCGCCTTTTTCAGCTTCTTGTTAATCAACTCCTGAGTTCGAGCATCAGGAGTAGCCACAGGCAACGGTGCCAGTGGTGGAGGGTTTGGAAGGGGTTGAGGTAAAGAATGAATTGACAATAATCTACCATGTATGTCTATTAAATTAAGATGTTCATAAGAGCAGGCGCATGACCTGTTTGTCAGCTCTTTGAGTTCTGAATTCTTCAACCATTTCCAGAGCTCGAATATTCATATTTGCTTTTCCTTCTAGGTCTACACACGTAGTAAAATTAGCAAAGAGTACATGAACTGAAAACTTTTTTTTTGTTAAGCCCAATAGTTCTCCATCAGACCTGGATACATGCGCTTTTGGGTTAATGGAACTAACATGTTTAAAGAAAGCAAATCTAAATCAGGTTAAAAGTCGTATGCAGTATCAAACATGGTTGGACGAAGGAATTGTAGACAACTGATCTAAACATACCTCATTTATATGGTGAGCTGATATATACATTTGATATATGTATTTCCTTGTTTGTGTAGTGAGCAGATCCAAACACCCCTTTCTTGTGCAGTGACCTGATACTTTTTTTTGTTAAGCCAGAATAGTTCTCCATGAGACTTGGATACATGCGCTTTTGGGTTAATGAAACCAACATTTATAAAAAAGGGAATCCAAATTAGGTTAAAAGTCGTTCGTAGGACATATGTAATGCATATACCTTCTTAAACTCTTATATCCAAAAAGTTGGACTATTATTGTGAGGATTCATATGTATACTCTTAATCATATTTCAGTCATTAATTTATAAAGTTGTACCAACAATGAGAGTCATGAGGTTGTAATATTAGTTTGAATAAATACCTCATACATGTCAAAGAATTCTGCCTGCATCCCTCTTCGCCGGTCGGGTAGAGTAGCGTATCGTCCACCCCTATTCTTTATCCTTTCGTCATTGTTTATCTCGTCAATCCTCTCCTCAGTCTCTCTCAACTAATTCCCAAATTTCTCAAATGCCTTGAGAGGTTCCACTTCCAGTGTCCACTCAGGATTCTCTATTTGTCCAAGGTACAACTCATATGATGGATGTTTGGATAATAATTCAATTAGTGAAATCCCAAGAAGTGTTTGTAGTTGCGGAGTAATGGTCTTTAAGAAAACATTTTCAGGATTTTGTTCAAGTTCATCATACTCGGGAGTATTTGGTTCAGGCATAAACCTACGACTTAGAGTTAGGCGATTAGGTAGAAAACCAACATAAGGGTATTGCCCATAGTTCACAGCTGCATGAAGAGCAGAAGCCACTCATATGAAAGTTGTGCAAATGTCTATTAGTGTCTGACAGGAATCTAATTTGGTGCACCACGACTCATGTATCTTGTTACCATGTCCCACTTCTTGTAGTTCCTTCCACCATGATTGGAGTTCTACGTCGTTCCGGACAATATCATCATTCGTGTAGTAGAATTTGCAGTAATCCTCTACCCATGATTCGAGTGCTGACAAAATTTCAAGCCTGTCAACTGCATATGAGTAATACTCAATAAGTAGGTGAATTCCATGATGAGAATTTGAATCCACAACTGTCATTACCCTGAGTGTTTCGTTTACCATAAAATACACTTAAAATATATATTAATAGAAACCTACAATAGTATCTTTGACTTCTATCAGGTGCTTACCTCTTCACAAGCTCCGCCGGCAATGCTTGTTGAGGGAAGACCCAATCTTTATACAACACGAAAGACAATTCCTTAGAATATTTTCCAGGAAATACAGTTTTCTCAAGGATACCTCCGCCATTGATCAGGATCTGCCTCGCTAAAGCATTGATATTCATAATATCACAGAAGAGAGGATATAGAAGCTTATAGATGGGGTGGAGTACGCTTAGTTGCCTATTTGCAGCAATCACAAATGGCTCAACAACCGCATGCCTACTCAACCTGTAAATTTTATGTAATTCAGTTAGAAAAATGTTAAAGCAATTCTTTGTCATAAAGTGTTCTTTCTAAGGTTTGAAGAGTGTATCAGTGGTTAATTAGTTGATGAATACCGTAATCATAAACGGCCACATATGCCTTTGCCAACTGCCAAACTGAGTCTTCTAATCCCTCTTGAGCTGGGGTGTATACATTGCTAATAGGACCAAAATTATCTCCTTCAGGATGAGGCAAACTCAACTCGATTGTTAATGGTTTTAAAGTTCCATCTTCTTGTAGGAGAAGCAAAGTTTTTGAGGCATATATCTTGTTCACACCTTCATTTATTCGCTTTTAAAGATTGATACCTAGAAAGGCGCTCAGTTAGCTTATCAATTGTAAATCTTAAAGTCATAACAAATAGTAATGTGATCAAAAAAAAAGGATGGTTCGAATATGTTTTTTCAAAATTTCATTGACGAAACTTGATGTGGAATGGTCATACCTCTACTTTTAAGCCGTTTAGGTTTTGCTCAATATGATATCGTTCTATCAAACTGTTTTGGTTGCCATATACTTGGACGTATAATTTTCTTGTAGGTGGGAACTCCTGCAAAACCAAGTTAATATGTGAGCATATAAGATAGTCCAAGGATTTCAACACTAATTTTCATTTTTAATTATTTTTCTTTGAATGTCGTAAAAACTGAATCAGAAGGGCCTGCACCCCAAAGTATTAGGAACCTATTAAAAAGAATGTTCTTAGTAAGTTTTAGGAACCTATAAAAAATAATGTATGCTTGACATACCAGTTTTGTCAGTACTGGTTTATGGAACATGGAGTAACGCCATAAGCACATGTTCAAATACATTTATAGTCGGATTTTTTTTGTGAATAAGGATTATCAAAGTTGCTGAACGCAATTGCAGCAGCAGCCAGTGCAGCTGCAGTCTCTGCAACCACATCAGATCCTGGATTTTGAGGTGACACCGTGTAGACCATTTGTGGTGTGTCCATATCTTCAGGTCTTTCCCAACAACGATGATCCAAGTTAGGTTCTCCCACCTATTGAAATTTGATATTTATTTTAATGAAAATTAAAGGCTTCTAAGTTTGCAATAACATACATGCAACGAAATGGTGGTATATATCCAACCTAGAAGATATTTACCTTAAAATGTTTGGCAATAATCAAAGTGATACTAACTAATCATGGGAAAGATATATTATACCAGTAGACCTTTTCATATCAGAATAAAAAAAATTATATTAATGTTAAAATAAATCAATGAACAATTGAATGAATGACCATACATGTACATCTGAAAGATACTATGACTTGAACCTGGCCATAGAACTCCTTTTGTCATAGACACAAGTGTGTGCTTTCTTAATGTTAATCTAGTTCTATAAGTGTTGTACTTTAATTACCATACGTCGTTGAATTAGACATAATTACCTATGCATAAAGTACTTAAATTACCATTTGTTGTAGAATTCATCCATGGAGTATCTTTGTCTTCGTTTCTTCCTTGTATGTGTGTATGTATCTTTGCTCTAAAAGAGTTTGAAACTGTAAATGCATGTAAAATTTCCAGTTAATGATGAGTAATGTAAGCACGCACTCCAAACGAAGGTAGATACTATAGTCAACATATGATGTCTTGTTGATTTAGGGTTTTGAGTGTTTTTCGTCTATGTGTATGTTTGGATTATTTCTAGATCAAATATATTTCTTTAAAATCAAAAGATTATCATATTTCGTATAACTTTGTGACTTTTTTTTAGAATATATTATTTTGCTTTTAGATTGTAAAAAACAATAGTGGCTTGGCTAATTGGTTAATGATTATTGGCATGTTAACAATAGGCATGGTTCAAACCTTTCTATGTAATAATTTTTAGATAAATTCGAAAATTATTAAATTAATGAATTGTGTGTTGCCATGTCATCTTTGAGGTGGCGACATGTCACTAAATCATATTGATCCAGTCATAATAGCCCTGATATATATGTTATGTTATATATATATTAGAGGTTAAATAAATAACTTTTTTTACTTATATATATATATATTATGTATATATTATATTAATATATATATATTTTATTTATATTTATATATATAATATACTTTATTTAACTTATATTTATTTATATATTTAATTTATTTACTTTTTATTACCGATCTTTAATCCTACTCATTATTTATATTTAACTTTTGATTACTTTTATATATATAAATTATATATATATGATTTTTTAACTTGTGCCCTAAGGGTACAAGATAAGATGAGAATAAAGTACAAAAAAGTACAGGGACCCACAGAAAAGGTACAGAAAAGTACACAAGGACCTACAAAATTTATGGGTCCTTGTGTACTTTTCTGTACTTTATTTCCTTCTTATCTTGTGTTCCTAAGGCACAAGTTAGAAAAACCCATATATATATATATAATGAATTAAAAATATCAGAGGAACTTAAGAATCAAATCATGAAAATTATGATTAATGAAGAAACAAGTGATTCTAGTATATCAGATTTTGAAGAAAATGACTTGAATATTGTAGAAGATGAATCTACTAGTAGTAATGAATCGGAAGAATGTAAATGTATAGGAAATTGTAATTGTGATTATAAAGAAATAAACACTATTCAAGAAGATGATGAAATAAAACGATTATCAGATTTAATAGGAAGAGTTGAAGATAAAGAATTAAGAAAAATGTATTTAGATAGATTAAAAGAACAATTAGGTAAACCAAAAACAATAGATAAAATAAAAGAACAAAATGAAAGAACATATAATTTTAATGAGATATGTAAAAGATTTAATAAAGAAACAAAACCAATAATAATTTCAGAACTACAAGAAGAATTAAAAAACATAAAAACAGAAATAACAATATTAAAACAGCAAGTAAAAACATTGGAAGATAAAAATAAAGGAAAAGAAATTATAAACACATCAGAAATTAATAAAGATACTTTGGTAGTAAATGAAATACAAATGATAAATTGTCAAAGATGGTATACTAGAGTAAACATAGTAATTAATGAAAAATTTAAATTGTGCTCTTATAGCGATTAATGATTAGGAGCAGATTTAAATTGTATTCAAGAAGGGATAATCCAAATATTATGAAAAATCATCTCAAAGATTATCTGGACCTAATGGATCTAGATTAAACATAAATTATAAATTATCTAAAGTTCATATTTGTAAGAATAATGTTTGTTTTAAAACTCAGTTAATATTAGTTAAGAATTTAAGTTCTCAGATTATATTAGGACAACCTTTTGTAACACAGATATATCCCTTTTCTGTAAATGAAAAAGGCATTTTAACTAAAATATTAGATAAAGAATTAACATTTGAATTTACTACACCAATGTTAACAAAAGAAGTAAATATGATACATAACAAAGAAAAGCATATAAAAATTTTAATAAATGAAATAAGTGATATAAGAATAATAAAACAGCTACAACAAGAAACAATAAAAAATAAAATTATTAAGATAGAAGAAAAATTTAAAGATAATGTATGTGCAACAATACCTAATGCTTTTTGGAAAAGAAAGCAACATATAGTAGAATTACCTTATATTAAAGATTTTAATGAAAAAGATATACCCACAAAATCAAGATCTATACATATGTCTCAAGAATTAGAATTACATTGTAAAAAAGAAATACAAGATTTGTTAGATAAGAAATTAATAAAACCGTCCAAGTCTCCATGGTCATGCTCAGCTTTTTACGTCATGAATCAAGCTGAAAGACGTTGAATGAGGAAGCCACCAAGTTTAGTTATAAATTATTATACTTTAAATAAAGTTTTAGAATGGATTAGATATCATATACCCAATAAGAGAGATTTATTAAAAAGATTATATGATTCAAAAATCTTTTCAAAATTTGATATAAAGAGTGGATTTTTGCAAATACAGATTGAAGAAAAGGATATATATAAAACAAGTTTTAATGTACCTTTTGGGCATTATGAATAGAACGTTATGCCTTTGGATTTAAAGAACTGCTCCATCAGAATTTCAAATCATTATGAATGATATAATTTTATTTATAAATATTTCGCCATAGTTTATATTGAGGATGTATCTAATTTTACTCTAAAAAACTTAGCTTCAACATTTTAGGCATTAAATTTATTTTATGATATAATATAGAAAAATGGTTTTGCAGTCTCCCCTATCAAAATAAGTCTTGCTAAAACAGAGATAGATTTTTAGGTCATAATTAGTTCAAGGGACCATTAAACCTTATAGATAGAAGTTTAGAATTTACAAAAAATTCCTCTGATGAAATAAAGACAAATCAGTACAAAGATTTTTAGGATGTCTAATTATATTCATGTTTTTTTAAAGATTTTGGATGTATATGGTAACCTTTATATGATAGACTTAAAAAAGAATCACTAAACATGGACTGAGAACATACAAGATAGTTTAAAACTATAAAGTAAGTTATTAGAATTACCATGCTTAAATATACCACATCCTGAGGCTAGTCTTATAGTTGAAACAGATGCTAGTGACATAGGTTATGGAGGTATATTAAAACAAAAACTAAAAGATAGTAAGACAGAACAATTAGTTAGATTTTATTCTGGATCTTGGAATGATACACAAAAGAATTATTCTACCATTAAAAAGGAAATTTTACGTATGTTTCTAAACCCATTATACAAAATGAAGATCGATCTATATATGAAACCTTTTTTATTACGTATTGATTGTTATTGAAAAAGATGTCAAGAATTTGATTTCTAAACAAATTTTTGCTAGATGGCAAGCTATTTTAAGTAATTTTGATTTTACTATTGAACATATTAAAGGAGAGAATAATCATCTACCAGATTTCTTATCTAGAGAATTTTTACAGGGATGAATCCAGACAAAAGAATTGTTATTCCTAGACCCTTATTACCTTCTTCTTCATCACCAAGAACACCAACTCAAAACAGATTTGCACCTCTTATACCTACATACAGTTCAATAACTAGACCCAGAAACAGACCACCTTATTCACCATTAGCTCATTTACAGGGAATACCATCATCACCATCCATCAGTCCCTACAACAGATCCCCTACATCAGTTTCTTCACCAATTAGACCAAAGTCTCCTTCCATAAATACAGAAGTTCAATTCCACACAAACCATCATAAACAGACTATTAAGATTTTAGAACCTTTTGAAGAACAGAAGCTAAATCAAGGCTTTCCAGTATTATTAGAATATTTATGGCCCAAAAACACTAATTTTTATACAAATGACTTTCAAACCCGAGAATATTATGAAATGATACTAATCGATACAGGATCTATTCAAGTCAAACATAATTTTGATCCAAATGATCCAAAAGTAATAAAGTTTAGTAAGGTTAGAATTAATAAGATTTTATCACCAGAAGATTGGGGAAATAGAGCTTTCACTATTAAAGTTTTATCTAAATTCCCAGAATGGCCAGGATATACTTATCATGATTATATTGAAGCATGGAATAAAGCATTCCTTTTAAGGGCTTTTTCCCATACCTGGTTTTTCCACTTTTCAGAAGATTTCTCTTTAGAATACCCAAGATGGTTTATCCAATGGTTTCAATATTTTGGTATTATTCCAGAAAGTTTTCCTCCAAAAATATTAGCAGGTTATGAACACTTTAAAGAATTATTTAAACAAGAAGAAGCTCCTATGTTCGAATATACATTACAGTTTGCAGCAGTTTTTAAGTTACCATGGATTATGTCTTTTAATCATAAGAAACAAGAACGACAAGGAAGTGCCCCACCATTACTTATTAGACAATTCAGTGTTAAATGGTGGAAACAGATTGAAGATAAACAAGCTAGTAAAGAAGCAGTTATTAGATATTATAATGATATTACAACAGGATCCCCTAGTCCTAGTTCATCCAGTTCAACAAGACCAATGATAAAAGACGATAGTGATGATATTGCTAGAAGAATTAGAGATTGTAAAGAAGAAGATTTAGCAAGAATTATTAGTGAAATTAGAAGCTCTCCATCAACCAGTGAAGATTTATTCCAAGACTCTCAAGATCCATATGATATGTAATATAGAAATAAGATTTTTCCTATGTAATATATACTAGAAATAAGTTACTCTAGAAGAAGACATAAGCAATGAGGTATAAAAGACAGCTCAAAAGCAAATTTCTAGAATAAGACGTAAGCAATGACGGATTATAAAAGACAGCTCAAAAGCGATGAATTATTAAAGAAGACAGCACTTACAATTATTAAAGAAGGTAGCACTCACGATAAACAAATGATTACAAGAAGACAAGAAGACAGCTCATTTACTATTATGAAAAAGAAGAATAAAGAAGACAGCAATAATGCATAAGTTAACCTACAAGTGCCGGTTACCAAGATTTTTGAAGAAAAGAAGATCTATAAAAGAGAAGACATACCTCAAAGTTATTTAGACTTCATTATATGAAGAAAAACCCCAAACTTATACTATCAACCTCCCAATGTTCAAAAAGTCTCGAATTTCAGATTATTCTATCTCCAGTACTATTATATCAGACTTGTATTTCAGATTCTGTTTGTAATCAAGATTTCTCTATTAAAGATTTCAATAATCAAGGTATTAATCTTATAAAGATTTTGTTATTTCAGATAAAGATTTTGTTATTTCAGATTTAATATATCTATATTCTTAAGAATTTTATCATTCAAATCATTAATTTGATCCTGTTCAAAAAGTCTCGAATTTCAGATTATTCTATCTCCAGTACCATTATATCAGACTTGTATTTCAGATTCTGTTTTGTAATCAAGATTTCTCTATTAAAGATTTCAATAATCAAGGTATTAATCTTATAAAGATTTTGTTATTTCAGATTTAATATATCTATATTCTTAAGAATTTTATCATTCAAATCATTAATTTGATCCTGTCTACTATTGGTATCAGAGCCATTTACTTCGAAAAATGATAAAATTGATACTTTTTAATTATGAACTATAATTACTTTCTCTCTTAAACAAGAAAGGATAAATTTTGTATTCATGAATTCATGGCTGCGTTGGTAAGCCCTGTCGATCAATCGGTTGGATTAGTCGCAGTGAAGTAAGACGACCGGACCACGATGATATGGGGGTGTTCCCGGAGATTCATGTATTATGAAGTACAAGAATTATTCCTTCAAGTTTAATCAAGTAAGTAATTGAAATTCATAATGAATAAACTATCAAAATTATTATTAAATCGAAAAAGTGGTTCCTCTTCTGATAACGAAGAAGAACAAGATCATATTAATTCTATTGAAATTACTATTTCAAATATTGAAAATAAGTTACAAAATTGGAGTATTCCTAAACAAGATGTAAAAACTCTTTATAAAATTGGGTCTTTTGAATTTTTTCAAAGTTATTCTATTAAAACTACTGAAAAAACATTACCTTTATTACAAGATCATCAAAGTATAAATTTATTTTCTGGAAAAGCTATTAAAGAATATAGAAAACATTATAAATATTTACATGTTGGATTAGTTTTATTTTTTATTTTTTTTTATTATATATTTTTATTTTTTTGTATTCAAGTCAGCAATTAAAGCAATTAACTTATACTGGAATTATGCTCCTATTTGTGTGATATTAAGAGATGCTAGATTACTTAAGTTTGATCAATCTTTACTTGCGTTAGCTGAATCTAATATTTGTAATGGTTCTATATACTTTAATTGTTATCCAGATTTTACAGTAGCTTTAAGAGATCCAAATATTCTAGACGTATTAACTTTAGATATAAAAATGAAAAATATAGAGATGAAAGAAGGATCAGATCCCTTAGCTGTTATATATTGTAACACCCCCAAATTGGGTCGCAGCGGAATAAGGGTCCGGGGCGTGTTACTTCATAGATCAATAGCACAAGATATATAAGAACGACACAAAAAGTCGTTTAAAATGATACATTGGATTTAATTGAAAGACTTAATACAAAAGCATATAGCTTTACTTGTTCATTGTTGAATATTACAAAAGTTGACAATACATTTCCCAAATATGATGCCACCTTAAAATCTTTAAGCGTGCAATCAAAATGTAACCCAATGCATCCTTGCATCCCACTGCTATTGTACTCCTGAAAACATTGCTTAAAAACGTCAACAATAATGTTGGTGAATTCATAGGTTTGATAAATCAAAATATGCAGGACCGCAAGACTTTTCTCGTGATAATGCAACACATGCAGGCATCACAAAACTAGATTACATTTACACTAAGCTCATGACACTGAAGCTCGACGATCTTGTTCGCATAATATTGCTACTCAGCCCGTAATGATGTTTTAACCCGAAAACATCTAAAATTCGACATGTTATAACGTTCGTTCCCGGTGATAGCTAGTCACCCGAACGGGGAGGTCGTTTCCCGAATAGATCTATTAAATAACATTCGCGCTTACATAATGTAATTCCCAACTACATCTATGCAATTGACAGTGCATGATAATGGCTGTAACTTGGTTATCGCTACTTAGGCAACAGGTAATCAATTTTACTTGCGTCCAATTTATAAAACAAAGCATGTTTACTCCCCATATTTATTAAATCATTGAAATTAGTAAATAATTGTGGCTATTGAAACACCTTGAGTTCTGATAATCCAATTATTGCAGATAAAGCGTCACGTAAAAGATCGAATGCAACCTAAATTATCATAGGTCGTATAAGTACCGAGTACTTGAATATAATCCTATAGTTGTTATATCGTACTATCGTTCGGGCTATCATAATTTAAGAGGTCATGACATGACGTTCGAGGAGTTAGGACACTTTAAATCGTAAATCCAACAACTCGTCGAAACGCCATCCGAAGAGGCCTCATTATGAAACTCCCTAGTAATATAGTACTTTGATAACCACATATAATTCTATATAGTTCAATCACCAACTAATGGTTTTGGTAAAATTGTGTTTAATAAGTTAAAACGTTTATAATTACCGTTTTAGTAAAACTAGCGTAACTTTCGCGTTTTAAGCCCGATTTTAACGTTTCTTACGTCCACGTCTTCGTAGTAAGACGAGTGATCAAAATATTACATTTTCAAGTTTTCGATATTCTACGATGAATAGTGATTTTACTGTTCACGACAGCTAGTTTGTCGTTTTTAGGTTTTAATTAGCGTAAACTCGTAATCGTAATAACTTATCCGTTTTAATCCCGATTTTAGTGATTCCTTCGAGTACGTCTTTGTTATTAAAAGAGGTATTATATTTTATAAAGATGGGTCTGCTGATGAATAGTATTTTTACTGTTCATAGTTTATAAAATTACTTTTATAAACTTTAATTATCGAAAATGTCGTAGTTTATTCGTTATAGTTCCGTTTTTAGCGATTCTTTCGAGTACGATCTCGTAATTAAAAGTTATATCATATTTTTGATGTTTTAAAAATATGAGTTTCTGTAATGAATAGTGCTTTTTATAAAAATAGTTTTATAAAAGTATTTATCGTCGTAAAATCGTAATTAACGTATCTTTTTCGTTATAAATCGGTTTTTCGAGTTTCTTATCATTTTGGAATCGTCACGAGGCGTATTATTTTTATATATGTTAACCTACAATATGAGTGTCGAATTAAAACAGCCCCTTATATGGCCATTGTTATTTTAATCATAACTTTCGTAAGTAACCTTTAAAACCCTAATTTATACTAAACATTGTTTATTACTTAATCATATGTTAAACATACCTTTTACATCCATTTTTCCATGATATATAAAACCATATGACATAAGAATATGGCATAAACTTCATAACACATAAGTGAAAACTATTTTTACATATTAAAAGTCCTAGAAGTGGTGATTCAAGCTATATAAAGAATTAACTTGCATATTTTTGTAATGTAAGATCATAAAGAGTTTAAGATGACCTTATGATGTATGATGATGATGATAATCAAGTGCTAAACCCTTGTTTAGCCACAAAAACAAAGCTTGCAAGTTGAAACCCTAGATTAGATTTAGAAAACCCTAATCTTTCCTTTCTTGATTAATACTTGAAAAAGGTTAGCCAATGCTTGGAAATACCTTAGAATGTCTTAGGATAGATGTATATAGGAGTGTATAGGTTGAATAAAATTTTGTATGGATTGTAACAAAGGGGTGTTTGATGCCGTAGGTTGCCAAGAGAACAAAGAAAGAGATTTTGTTTGATTTTTGGTCAAGTGTTTATGTGTATGAGTTCTCTTACTAGTAATGCATGTATATATATGCAAGACTTAGTCAAGGAGACAAGGTATGGTCCTAGGGATGGTCTTGGTCATGGTCTTGGTCAAAGAGACAAGGTATGGTGTAGTTTAATGAGAAGGCATGGTACAAGACCAAGTTGTGAAGTTTTCTTTCATTTTTCTTGTATAACTTGGTATACATTGCAAGAATTTCGGCAATAAGAAGATATTTGTGATGTTGATGAGTAATTTTTATGTATTGGGTATAAAAGTGGGTATTTGTTGAAGCGTAGAAAAGTTTTGGTGGTTCCGGGAGTGCCTAAACGTAATTTATCGCGAAACGTATACACTTTACGTATCCGATAAAAATAAAATGAACAAAGTTAATAATTATCCTCAAAATAATTACTTAACCCTTGCTTGATGTAAACATTTAATTGTTTGATGCCCGTTTACATTGAACGCTAATTTTTAGCTTACGCGATTTTACTTAATTCATGAAATTACAAGCAAACGCGTACAACGCTAAAAATAAATAGTAGATTTATCGACGTCGTCAATGACTTGAAAACACAGGGTGTTATAGACTTCCCCCGTTAAACGAGCCTTGTCCTCAAGGCTCACGATGCAGCACTTGACGACGATGCGGTCTTGGTGAAGAGGTGTGGGTATTTCTTCTTGAATTGGTCTTCACGTTCCCATGTGAACTCAGGACCTCTCTTGGAGTTCAATCGACTTTTGGACCAGTGGGATACGACTTGTTCAACCAGTTTACTTCACGGCCCATATTTCTAATGGTTCCGTCAACAAAATGAATCTTGTCATCAAGATGAAGTCATCTAAACGGAACGGCTTAATGGTTCGTCGGCATGACACTTTTTAAAATTAGTTACTTGTAAACGTATTATGAAACTATGCTTTAATTATTCTGGAAGTTCAAGCTTGTAGGCAACCTCTCCAACCTTTTCTTAATACTTGAAAGGTCCAACTTACTGGGGATTTATACTTCCCCCCCGTTTGCCAAAACGTAACGACCCTTTCCAAGCCGAACTTTGCGCATAAACTTTATCCCTGACTTGGACATACCATTGTTTACGTTTCCAAGTCAGCATAATCTTCTGTCAATCATGAGTGGCTTGATCCTTTTGCTGATCTGGATGGATTTTCTCCGTGGTCTCTTGAATTAGTTCTAGACGTGTATTTGAGCTTCTCAACTTCAGTCCAACAAACAGGTGAACGACATTTCGGACCATAAAAGTGCTTCAATTGGTGCGGCCTGATGCTGGTCGTGATAGATATTGTTTTATGGAGACTCGACTATGGCAATGGTTACCCCAACCCTTTCCAAAGTCGATTGCACAAGCAGCAGCATATCCTCGAGAGTTGAATGGTCCTTCTCACTTTGACCGTCTGTTTGTGGATGGTACGCTATATAATATCCAATAGTACCCAAAGCGTTCTGAAGTGACCTCCAAAAATTAGATGCGAATCTGGGTCACGATCACAAATGATTGAAACAGGTATTCCATATCTCGTGACCACCTCCTTTAGGTACAATCTTGCAAGTTTATCCAGGATCAGTCTCTCTCATTGGTGTGAAGATCGCGACTTAGTGAGTTGGTCATGATCACCCAAATTGTGTACATAGCTTGCGAGACTAGGAAGCTTTGTAACAAAATCCATGGTGATGCTGTCCCACTTCCATTCAGGTATCTTAGGTTGTACCAACAATCCTGACGGCCTTTGATGTTCGGCCTTGACCTTAGAAAACGGTTCAAACACTTGCTATCATGGTTGCAATATCGGCTTTCATGTTGGGCCACCAATATAGTTTTTTCATGTCTTGGTACATTTTGTCAGAACCCGGATGAATAGAGTATTTTGATTTGTGGGACTCGTGCATGATTACGGTCCGTAAATCTCCATAACAAGGTAGCCAACTCCTGCCATTGAGGCACAGGGTTCCATTCGCACGCGGTTCCAACTTTTGTTCCCGAATCGCTTATGGGAATTTAGCATTTTCAATCAACATTCCCCCAACGTCTTCACTCTTAATGTTCTCTGGTTTTCGCGCTTCAGTCTGAGCATTTAAGATTTGTTTGGAAGATCCAAGCTAATAGTCATGACTATAGGCTCGAACTCTTAAAGTTGGGTCTTGTTACTTAATGCCAAAGCATCAGCAAACGACATTTGCTTTTCCCTGGTGATAACGAATCATCGCAATCGTAATTATTTGCAACTCTAACCATCGGCGTTGCCTCATGTTCAACTCTTTTTGATCTAAAATGTGTTGCAAACTCTTGTGATCGGTGAACCACGTACCACTTAGTTCCGTTAAATATTGTCTCCAGATCTGAGAGCGAACAACATGCTCCAAGTCCAAATCATGAGTTGTTTAGTTCTTCTTAGTTGAGTGAGTTTTTAGCTGGCGTGATGCATAGAAATCTCTTTTTCTCTTTGCATCAACACAGCGCCCAAACCATTCTTTGAAGCATCGCAGTATGCGATGAAATCTTCGCTTCCTTTAGGTAATGCAAGGATTGGTGCACTGCACAACTTTTGTTTCAACATTGAAAGATGCTTCCTGTTTTATCGGTTCGGGGGACCCACTCAAACTTGACCTTCTTTTGAGTAAGTTTAGTCATTGGTTTTGCGATCTTTGAAAACCCTTTAATGAATCTTCGGTAATACCCAGCAAGACCTAAAAATTGACGAATCTCCGTTGGTGACTTAGGAGATGTCCAATATTTAATGGATTCAATCTTGGCTGGATCCACATGGATTCCTTCACTATCGATCACATGACTGAGGAACTGTACTTTGGGAATCCAAAATTCACATTTGGAAAACTTGGCATACAGCTCCTCCTTCTTAAGAAATTCTAGGATTTGCTTAAGGTGTTCTTCATGTTCTTCCTTGTTCTTCGAATATATCAGAATATCATCAATAAAGACAATCACGAATTTATCCAGATATGGTTTGCATACCCGATTCATAAGGTTTATGAATACGGCAGGTGCGTTTGTCAAACCAAACGGCATAACTTGAAATTCGTAATGGCCGTAGCGAGTTTTGAAGGCAGTCTTTGGAATGTCTTCTTCTCGAACCCTTAATTGGTGATACCTAAACCTTAGTTGATCTTTCGGTAGACACTGGCCCTTGATACTGATCAAATAAATCATCAATTCTTGGAGCTGGATAAGGTTCTTCACCTTAGTTTATTCATATTCCCGGTAATCAAAGCACATCCGGAATGATCCGTTATTTCTTCTTGACAAACAAGACCGGAGTCTCACATAGGTGAGAACTGGGTCTTATAAAGCCTTTTAATCGGATAGCTCTTTCAGTTGCCCTCAGATAACTCTTTCATTAGGAAGCGCCAATCGATAAGGTACCAGTGCATACAGGTGCACGCACAGGTACCAAATTCGATTTGAAACTCCCAACTTGTCGAGTCGGAGAAGCCCGGCAACAGTCTAGGAAATACTTCGGGAAAGTCTTGAAAACTATTGGTACGGTCCTCATAGTCGCTTATTCCCCGACTTGTCTTCAACCTTCTTTTGCCTAGTGAATGTGCAAAAAGATAGGAAATCCTTTCTCCATGTACTTTTGCGCTTTAGTGCACGAAATGATGTTTAATCGTGTCACATTTCCCTGGGTACTTCCATCACCGTGTATGATTAAGGTTTTATTTCTCCAGGGGATGCGAACAATCTTCTCGGAACATACAATGACCGCTTGGTACTTCGCCTACCAATCCATACCGATTATAGCGTCAAAACTACGGATGATTGGGAAGTTGACCGTTACGAGAACGCCAACTTAGGTTGTTGTGTTTTATCAATGATCAAGACATTTGTATATAGTTGTGTCTTTATCATGGTAACGGTAGGGAAAAAGTGTATAGCAACTTGTACCTTTTCTGTTTGGACTTAATCTATTTGTTTCGTAATATTTATTTAACTACAATTTATTTCCCTTTCCTAATCATTAACTATGGGTTTTACGCGAATAAGGATGTGATTGAACATGCATGTCTATTCTGTCGTTACGGCCATGTATGCATGATTCAGCTGCCTTGTTGGTTTATTACTATTGGTGAAAGTTAGAAGATCCCTACCCTATATCATTCTTCATCCTAACCCTTGGTTAAACTCGAATGAAGATGTGATCGAACATACATGTCTATTCCATTGTTACGGTAATGTATGTGTGCTTCAGCTGCCTTGTTGGTGTGGTACTTTTGGTGAAAGATTGTAGAGTGATCAACTCTAAGCCTTATAATAAAAACCCATTTTACCTTTATAAACTTGTTACTCCTTAGCTCTAGTGGTGGAGATGTGTATCTTTGCCAAGCCTACGATAGAATACTCACCATGACTGAGCAATTGAGTGAATTAGTTACATGTTACCAAATAGATTAGTTGAGTGATTTGAGTGTTTTCATCTACCTATTTCGTGAGGTGTTTGGTTGTGTACTTGTAATTGATCAAATCAATGCTTAACGGAAAAATCCTTAGGGATACATTTTCATAAACTTCTAAAGGCTACTTAAGGACAAGTAGGATTCAAGCGAGGGGATATTTGATGACATCAAATAACGTTACTTTATCGCATCATTTATCCCATATAAATAATCTATTTAGTTGAATTATTACAAAGAATTGCTACTTAATCGTTTGTATTTAAGAATTGCAGTAATTATGGAGTACTTGGTGAAGATTAGCAAAAAGGCACGCATTCTGAAGTTTAAACAAATACATTTGAAGATTATTGTTCTGACTAACAATACGCCGTATCCATCAAGCGAGATACGGCGTATTTGTGCCTGCATTTCACTAATGACCATAAAGGAACAAGATCCAATATGCCGTATCCAGAGAAGACCTATACGTCGTATTCAAGTTTTGGAAATAAAATATTTTGGAAGATATCGAACGTGGTCCCTACTCCATGAAACCCCTGATACGCCTTATTGACCTCAGTCAATACGTCGTATCGACCATATTCCAGACTTTATAAATAGAAAACCTAAAAACGGGTTTTCATTGTGCTAAATCATATTTTCGATACGTAAACCATAAAAGTCAATTTTCAGAAGAGAAGAAGAGCAGAAGAGGTCTTGCAACGTAATTAATTCTATAGGAAACAACTTGTAATCTCATATACTCTTGTAATCGTTCAGTTTTTGGTATCATTCGTTACCATGGTTAGTTTACCTTGGCTAAATTTTTACTTTTGTATTGATTATGACATTTGAAGGATAATACCTTTAGGTATTAGCCGTTATTATGAAGATCTGAATGTTTGGTTTGTTTATCTCGATTGTTTAATTTACCATTGATTGCTTGTTTAAGTTTATCAATTTATACTTGTTTACGTGCTTTTGTATGCGACCTATCATTCAACTGGATCTAGTGATACGAACCAAGTAATCTAGATGCCGGGATGACTCTTCATATAGTGATTTATACATCTAGACCAATAGGATCATGAATAATAACCTATCTTTGCCCTTAGATTGTAAGCTTAGTTTGACCGGCAGGTGACCCTTAGGATCAACGAGTGCATTCTCAATTAATTGGTAAAGACTTGGTTAGTGGACTACTAGTTGTAACATCCGGCAATTTTTAGAATTTTAAAGGACTATTTTAACCTTTGACTTTTCAGGTCCGATTTGACTTTTTGACTTTTGGTATTTTATTGTCACATAAAAGCGATTATCGCGTAACCGGTAATTTTTCGAAACATATTTAAAGGGGATATATGTTATTCCTAAGTTGATTTATCAAAAACGAGCAGCTAACTCACGTTTTCATTATTCGGACTCTAAAGCAATTTGATGTAAAACGACATTCCTGACAACTTTTTAGTTTTGACCGAGACCCGAAAACAGTCAGAAGGTGACTGAAATGCCCTCGCAAGATTTAGAAACAAGAAAATAATTAAATTATATATAATTAACATTTTTTATTAAATAAAAATATTTAATAAATTAGTCATCATTTTATTCAAAAACGTTTGTTGATAACGCAAATATTCGGGTTAAAAATTTATTTTTGTTTTTACTTTCGGACAAGACATAACCGGGTTTCCAAATGAATAACAATTATTTTTATAAATTTATAAACATATTTATGAAATACTATCAAGTAAATACTCGTTTTTATTGGAAAAATGATTTGGAAAACAATGGCGCAAGTTTCGTGCCTTGAATCATTCGTTAAGTCGCTCAAACGAGTCCCGAACCGCTTTTTATCAAAACTATATTAAAAATTTACACAATGACCCCCCATCTATTTGAACTTGCCACTTTGCATTAAAAATTTTAATATATATAAAAAGTTTTATACATTTTTTTCATTTTATCTTATATAAACACACACACCTACACACTCTTCTCTCCCTCCTAATTTTTCCGGCCAGCCCTTCCGGCCACCGTCGCCAGTCAGTCGCCGCCGGCCACCACCTCCGGCCACCGGAAAACATTTCCGGCGAGTTTTCCGGCCAAGTCTAAAAATGTTCCCCGCCATCCGATCTATCCGATCTACAACAACACTCGCCGTCACGCGCCTCTCCATCACCACCATGCACACCACCATCTCATCGTAACCACCGCTGTCCACGCTACAGCCACTAAGGTTGCGTGTGTTTTTGTATAAACAACCAATGGGTGTGACGGGTCGGCTATGTAAACGCACGAAGGGGTGCGTTTGATTTTGTACCAGCCGGGGTGCGTTCGGTTTGATGTTTACACCAAAAAGGGTGCATCGGTTGTGGTAGTAGCACCATCAAGGGTTCGTTTGATTATTCCTAAGCACCATGAGGGTGCTGTAACACCCCCAAATTGGGTCGCAGCGGAATAAGGGTCCGGGGCGTGTTACTTCAAGATCAATAGCACAAGATATATAAGAACGACACAAAAAGTTGTTTAAAATGATACATTGGATTTAATTGAAAGACTTAATACAAAAGCATATAGCTTTACTTGTCCATTGTTGAATATTACAAAAGTTGACAATACATTTCCCCAAATATGATGCACCTAAATCTTTAAGCGTGCAATCCAAAATATAACCCAATGCATCCTTGGCATCCCATGCCTATTGATCTCCTGAAAACATTGCTTAAAAACTAGCTTTTTCATCAAATTTTCCTAAGTGATCTTTATGATTGTGGATGTAAACTGGACATCCAAAGACATGAAGAAAATTGATGTTTGGGATTCTCTTACAAAAAATTTCATAAAGAGTTTTGAGATGTCTTTTCATAATAGTGGATCTGTTTTGAGTGTAACATGCAGTGGCTATAGATTCAGTCCAGTATTGTTTAGAAAAGACAGATGCTGAAAGCATTGTTCTTGCAGCTTCTATGAGGGTTCTATTTTTCCTTTCAGCAATACCATTTTATTCAGGTGTGAAAGGAGAGGAAAAGTTTTGAGAAACCCCTTTTTCATCACAGAAGTTGTCAAGAATGCTATTCTTGAATTTAGTACCATTGTCAGTTATGAGTTGTTTGACTTTGATGTGATTTTGATTTTCAACTCTTTTGATGAAAGACATGATGGTTTCAGGTGCTTGACTTTTCTTCTCCAAGAAGTATATCCAAGTGTACCTTGAGTACTCATCAACAATGACAAGGGTGTACTTTTCATGGTTAATGGACCTAGGAGTTACAGGTCCAAATAAATCCATGTGAAGAAGATGAAGACATTTCTTGATAGAAGATGTCTGTTTTGTTTTGAAGCTGGCCCTATGATGCTTTCCCTTTTTACATGATGAACATAGTTTGTCCTTTGAGTAGACAAGTGAGGGAAGACCAATAACAAGATTTTGTTTTGCCAGTTTGTTGATTGTTTTGAAGTTCAGATGAGCAAGTCTTTTATGCCAAAGCCAGTTGAGATTTTCAGAAGCTTTGGCAAAGAAGCAAGACTCTTGAGCAGAAGATCTCATGTCAAGAATGTTGATAGAAATAATGCCTATAAACGTTATTAATATTTTTCGAATCTCCCTATGTTTTGATAAATTATAAAATGTAAAAACGCTCAATGTTAAAATTAATACTTAAAAAAATAATTGTAGTAATTTTCTTTTCATAAAGTTAATCACTTAAGTGTATGTAATGAAATAAATGCTTAATGCATTTTATGATCAAAGGAATTTTTATTCAACCTTATATTTTTTATAAAATGTTACAAACCTTTTTATAACTTTTACCAAACACTTTCTACATTTAAAAGAAATGTTTTATTCAAAATAAATATTTTGAATTCAAATTTTCTACCTAAAAATGGTTAGAAATGTTCCAGAAAACACATCCCCTGAAAAAGACAAAAAAGAGAGCGTCTGAGCCTGGGCGGCCCCATTAAATACAAGGGCGGCCCCCTTAGTGATAAGGGGGCGGCTATAAAGCTAAGGGGACCAGCCATACAAAAATGCCCTCCAGCTTGCCTATAAATACTGGACTGTTCCATACTGATTTGCTCACATTTTGCACAAACATTCTTTCTGTTCTAATTCAGTTTATACTTTCCTTTCATTCCTTTGATCATTAAATCATAAGCTTTGTTTCCAAGTGATCCAAGCTTAGATCCTCAAGTGCAAGAGAAAAATACTTTCTACCATCAAGTGAAGAAGTATTATAGTTTAGTGTGTTCTTATAACATAGTTACAATTGTATTATATCTTGTAAATCACTTGTGTATATTGTGAAAGGTGTGTATAGTAGTTAGATTGTTGTGATCATAGGAAGGTTAGCTAGATCGTGGTGATCGTCAAAAGTTTATGTGACAACCGTGGTTTGAGCGGGTTAGTTTATACCTTTAGACTTTAACTTATTACTCATTTTGTGTGATTCTTGTGTACTATGTGATCTTTTTGGTTGTAAAGTGATTTATATATGTGCATTATATCATTTTAGAGGTAAATGATTGTCTTATTTTATGTGCATATGAGTTGGAGATAAGTATTTCATTTGTTCATGTGTGGTGATAATCGAAATGAAAGACGTGTTGCATGCATTGCTACGTCAAAACTTGATTTTAAAGGTTAAGCGTTTATTGAATATGGGTGGCTTTATGAAAGAATGATATGGTTGAAATATGTAACATTAATTATGGTGGATTAGGGTTTTATAAAAATACATATCATAATGATTAATTAGTGTTGTAATTATGATTAGGGTTGAATTTGGGTCAAAATCATGCAAATTACATGTTAGGGTTTTCATGAAATCTTGATTTAGGGTTGAGCAGAATTAGGGCTTTGTTCACGAGCGATTTTCTCCATGATGGAGAATGATATTGGAGCGATTATTTTTTTTAAATTGTAGTACTCTGAGTCTTCTTTCAAAAAAACCCAGCCTCAAGAGTTTTTATGGTCGAGAAGGTTGTCAAATGGTTTTTATAAGATAAGTGTGCAAAACAGTGAATTTTCTGATGGGTTTCAGTTAGGGTTTTGATTTTTCTAAAAATACCTAGACACCTTTTCAAGGGCTAATTTTCACGAGGAAGTAAGTTCATATATTGTGTGTAACCTCTGATTTTTGGCTAAGTATGGGGTGGTGTTTAAAATGGTCAGCTAACATCAAACTTTTAGGGTGTCTGTTACTAGCCGAATTTTAGATACTTGGTGTTATGATTTTCTAAAGGGTATTTATAAAATAGTATGAACTTTGGGAGAGTAATTGGGGGTTCATAAGTCATAATGTAACCTGTTGAATTTTGAAAGATTTATAAAGATGTATAAGTGGTGGTTTTTTAGGGCGTGCAAGTGAGTCTAAAATTCTGCTCAAATCCAGAATGTTGAAAGTGTAAGAATCAAGTGTAATATAGATATGTGAAGATTGGAAAAGATATAAAATGAGTATTAGAATCCATTATAGTTGAGGTTACCTTATTTTGGAGTGAATTCCTAAGTGATGGTTATATTCGTATGTTTGTTGTTTAGATCTTTGTGAAGCTTTTTTGGGCATCTTTCTGGATTTAAGTAAGCAAGGTGAGTTTCTATAGTCCCACGTTACTTCGTTTTAAAGTTGTGATTTGGAAATGATTGCTTAGTAGGGGGGGGGGGGTGTTTGGGGGGGGGGGGGGGGGAAATATTTTGATTACTGTGATAATATGTTTAAAGTGATGCATGGACTTTATGTGGCTATTATATGTTATGTGATACATGTTTGTGATGTGATACGCTCTATGGCTTAGTGATCAATTGGAGTGGGTTTCTGTCCCCTTCCCCCCCCCCCCCCCCCCCCCCCCCCCCCCCTTATTTTGTCTATGCTCCATGGCTTAGTGATCAATTGGAGTGGATTTGTGGTATGCTCCATGGCTTAGTGATCAATTAGAGTAGTTCTGTTATAAAGACGTCTCGTAATCGTGTGAATGTGGTTTGGATTGGATTTGATTTGGTTTACATGATAGCTTATATGGTAGTTCATTTATGGTCATGCAGTGTTTTCATTTATGGTCATGCAGTGTTTTCATTTATTACAGTAATGATTTAATTGGATTTATATCGTGTCTTAAACCTATGACTCTCACCAAATATATTTATGTTGGAGTTTTTTTAAGCATCATTTTCAGGTGAGTATCATGATGATAAGAAAGATGTTAGGAAGAGTGGCTAGAGAGACCCTAGGCATTGCTTGTAGAGTTGTCTTTTCTAGTCTTTTCAGTTATGACATTTGTTTTGCTTGATACTTGTTTGTTGGAGATTGTTAGTATTTGGATCATTTTGTTTCGTGTATGACATTACTTTAGTAATGCAAGACTCCTCTATCTTGTGTTGGGTATTGTCATGACACATAGTGTCCATTTGATTATTTCCTTCATTTAGATTTCTCTATAGTTGACACCATTGTGTTGTGATGATATCCATGATGTTACGCCTCGTGTTTCCGCCTAGGCGGGGTGTGATAGATTGGTATCAGAGCTGATGGTTATAGAGAAGTAGGTGGTTGAGCCTAGACTATAACCTAGGAGTCCTTCACATAGATGCATGTTAGGGTTTAAGCGTTTAGTAGTATATCTAGTATGCGTTTTCCCCCTTAATTGCATGATTTTATTTCTTAGTTTTGTTGATTTTCTTTAGCTATTTTGATTGCCTTTACCTAATATAGTGTGCCTTATTTCTTGTTAAATTAGCTATGTATCCTTTTCTTCCTAAGAAGTTCCGTATGGGAGTCGCCATTGCGACAGGACGTAAGGGATATTACAAACCAGGGACACGAGCATGGGTAAGCTGGGTTAGCCGCAAAATCCGCATACCAACTGCTATGTATGTGGATCCCTTTGAATATAGATCTTACTACCTTGTTAAGGGTTGTAGCTAATATGAATAGATTCACACAAACTACAGGAGAAACAATGACTATGATCACTATAAGTTATGCGGAATCTAACTTATAATGCAAAGAAGAACAATGAATATTGATAACTAAGCTTTTGTATTAATTGCTAACTATGAGATTGACAATGAACTGATGTCCCTAACTATGCCGTAAGGGTTCCTTTTATACACCAAGGAAAACCCTAATCTTGGCTTACAAAACGCGTAAAAGATCATGCATATCTTTTCCTATAATAACTCATGCATATCTCTTAAACGGTACTAACTATTTTATACTAACGGTACTAACTATCTGAGCAGTACTTAACATTTTGTACTGTCAGTACTAACTATAACTAGCGGTACTAAGTATATAACTAACGGTACTAAGTCAGGAATGTATAATTCCCAACAATCCTCCCCTAAACATGATTGTTGAACTTGTTTAACTTCATGTTTCTTCGGTGTAGATTCTTTGAACTTCATGGAGGATGTATTCAAACATTATGACAAATCTTGATCTGATCTTAAAGTTTCTTTGACATCTTTTGCTATCCTTCTGCAACATGTCTTCAACAATACAGCAACATCGTCGTGTAGTTTTTCTCATGAATTTTTAACTGGCGTGATGCATAAGAAATCACCTTCTCTCTTTGCATCAACACAGCGCCCAAACCTTTCTTTGAAGCGTCGCAGTATGCGATGAAGTCTTCGCTTCCTTCCGGTAGTGCAAGGATTGGTGCACTGCATAACTTTTGCTTCAACAGCTGAAAAGCTGCTTCTTGTTTATCGCCCCATTCAAACTTAACCTTCTTTTGAGTAAGCTTGGTCATTGGTTTGGCGATCTTCGAAAACCCTTCAATGAATCTTCGGTAATATCCAGCAAGACCTAAGAATTGACGAATCTCCGTTGGTGACTTAGGAGAGGCCCAATCCTTAATGGATTCAATCTTGGCTGGATCCACATGAATTCCTTCACTATCGATCACATGACCGAGGAATTGTACTTTGGGAATCCAAAATTCGCACTTGGAAAATTTTGCATACAACTCCTCTTTCTTTAACAATTCCAATATCTTTCAAGATGCTCTTCGTGCTCTTGCTTGTTCTTGGAATAGATCAAAATATCATCAATAAAGACAATTACGAATTTGTCCAGATATGGTTTGCAGACTCGGTTCATGAGGTCCATAAACACGGCAGGTGCGTTGGTTAAACCAAACGGCATCACTTGGAATTCGTAATGTCCATATCGAGTTCTGAAGGCAGTCTTCGGAATGTCTTCTTCTCGAACCCTCAGTTGATGATAACCTGACCTTAGGTCGATTTTCGAGTAGACACTCGACCCTTGAAGTTGGTCAAATAAATCATCAATTCTTGGGAGCGGATAACGGTTCTTCACCGTTAGTTTATTTAATTCCCGGTAATCAATGCACATCCGGAATGATCCGTCTTTCTTCTTGACAAACAAGACCGGAGCTCCCCAAGGTGAGGAACTGGGTCTTATAAAGCCTTTATCGGACAGTTCTTTTAGTTGCTCAGATAACTCTTTCATCTCGGAAGGCGCCAATCGATAAGGTGCCCGTGCTACAGGTGCAGCACCAGGTACCAAATCAATTTGAAACTCCACTTGTCGAGTCGGAGGAAGACCCGACAAGTCCTTAGGAAATACTTCGGGAAAGTCTTGAACAATTGGTACGTCCTCAAGTCGCTTCTTCTCCGACTTGTCTTCAACCTCTTTTGCAGTGATATGTGCCAAAAAGATAGGAAATCCTTTTTCCATGTACTCTGGCCTTTAGAGCACGAAATGAATGTTTAATCTTGTCACATTCCCCAGTACTTCCATCACCGTGTATGATTAGGGTTTTATTTCTCCAGGGGATGCGAACAATCCTTTCGGCACACACAATGACCGCTTGGTACTTCGCCAACCAATCCATACCGATTATAGCATCAAAACTACCAAGTTCTACAGGCATTAAGTTTATGTTGAATTGGTGGTTTAGGAAGTTTAATGTGCAACCCTTAAGTATAGTGTTTAGCCCAATTATCCTCCCATCAGCTAGTTCGACATCATAATAGTGATCTAGGGCAGATGGTGTGATGTCAATTTGGGAGCTAAATGTAGTAGACACAAAAATTTGATCGGCACCCGTATCAAATAGATATAACCCCCCCCCAGAGTGGGTTGTTTTAGAAGGAACATACCCGCAACGACATTGTCTGGGTTTGCCCCTGTATTTCCAACCACATACAACTTCGCTAGAGCCCTGTCATTTCCAGCTTGATTACCACGATCATTGTTCCTCAGTCTTGGGCAGTTACTTTTAAAATGGCCTTGAGCTCCACACTCAAAGCAACCATTGCCCTGCTGATTATTGTTGTTGTTGTTACGGTTGTTGTTGTTGTTGTTGCGGTTGTTGTTGTTGTTGTTGTTACGGTTGTTGTTGTTGTTGTTGTTGTTACGGTTGTTGTTGTTGTTGTTGTTACGGTTGTTGTTGTTGGCAGACCGTATCCTACAGTCCCTGGTCAGATGGCCAACCCTATTGCAGTTACTACACCTAGGTGGACAAGGACCTGCTTCATGATGGCAATTACACTTGGAACATAGAGGCTTAGACCCGGCGTATGATTTCCTTTCACTGTTGCCTGCAGTGTAGGCCTGGCCCGTGTTCTGCCTCTTATTCTGTTGGTTTTGATTGTTCTTGGAAAGATCATCATTCTTTCTTTTCCTTCTGCTGACGTTTCAACATAGCATGGTCTTATCCTCCATTAACTCAGTGTAAAACTCAATAACTTCCTTGCATGGTCTTTGATTTTGATGCCTTTACACTGCCAAGTAACAATACGGCAAGCCACCGATTACATTTCAACTTGTCTATCCTCTTCTGGAAAACAGTCTGAACACATCAAAGCTAGTTGCTGAAATCGTCGACTATAGGTCACCACATCGGTGCCCTTGACCTTAAGATTCCACATCTCAGTCTCAATCTTCTTGATCTCACCCCTCGGGCAGTATTTATCAGTCATCATTTTCTTCAGTGCTGCCCATGGCATGGCATGAATCTGCTTCAGTAGTAAGGTCCTTTAACATGGGCATTCCACCATGTAAACATCATCTTGCAGAGTGCAAGTACAAATTTGACTTGGCATTGCTAGGGCAATTGCTAAGCTGAAAACACAGATTCCATTTTTCTCAAACCATCGAGTGAGTCCGACGACTCCCTCAGTGCCTTTGAAGTCCAAAGGTTTGCATTTCAAGAATTCAGAGTAAGAGCATTCGCGAGCAGTTTGGCTGGCCTTGGTCCTGAACCATTGCTATTGTAGCCATTCCTAGCCCTGCTTGCTTCTGCTTCAGCCATTGCAGCAGCAACTCCTTGGTCAATTAAGGCCTGAAGTTGTGGCCTAATAACAGTTGTGGTTGTTTTCATTGGGTTGTGGGGCTCGGTTGATCTCGTTGCCTTTTGGTGCCATTTTCTTCATCATAAAGAAATACAATTTAGCCGTAGTTTTTTCATAAAATCGTAACCACGACATGACGTATCCATGATAATTAAAGTGAGATCACATCACACAGTGAAATGTAAAATTGAATTGTTATTAACAATGATATAACTAAATCGACATTCCGTTTCATACACAAATTCCGATTATAAACATGAGATAATACCACCATTTCATCATAAATTGGAAAACAAATGATTGGTTTAGATACAAAATGATCATATGTTTAGGTTACAAAATAAGCATAATAATCCTAAAGCCTTACTAGCCGGGATTAAACCCGTAATACTTAGTAGGCTATATACAAAATGACTAGCCATAACAAAGTCTAATCTAAGAACTGCTGCCAGTGTCCTCTGGTAGCCCTGGCTGTACAGGACCCCAGTCGGGTCCCTGAAGTCCCCTGCAATACAGTAACCTGCCCCTGCAATGTCATCACCTGTCCCTGTAAGGCTGTCACCTGCTCCTGCAGTGTGGTGACTAGTCCCTGGAGTGGAATCGTCTCTCTCTGTAGTGTCTGTACAGCAGTCAAGGTCTGAATAATCTGCTGCTGTCGAGTGCGATCAGCAGCTCTCAACTCTCTCATCTCCTCACGCCTCCTGCGGTCTGTCTCTAACAAATCTGACATCGCTCTCTGCCTCCTACGATCCGCTGACTGTAGCTCTGTGATCTCTGACATCTGTGCATGAACTGTGGTGCGTAGGGAAATAACCCCTCCATGAGCAAGATCGCTCGCATCCATGGCTCGTCCCCAAGCCTCTCTAGACATACCAGCCTCGGTCTCCATGAGCTGACGTGTATGTGCATGAGTACGTCTATCTCGAAACAACATATTGACCCGACCGGCCAATAACTGTCTCTGTCCCTGCTCGTCATCCAACCTCGTGTAGATCTCGTCTGTATCTCGCCTACATATACTCAACTCCTCTCATGTGTGCACCCGAACCCCCCCCACAACTCTGTATCGGTACTAACTGGAGCTCCCTGTAAAGTCTCAACAATCTCATCCCATGAATCTGTGATCCCATATCCAACGTACCTCTCAGGGTCACGCCTAATCTGCCTGTCCATAGTGGCAACAAAGCCGTAATCTGCCCTAAAACCTCTAGCTGGTCTAGCAGCAGCAGCGGCGGAGCTCTCTCCGACCTCATACCCGGGACCCAGTGCGAGACCTAATCCCATCCGAGGTGGTAGGTTAACCTCGGTTTAAAAATGTTGTTAAGGACTTAATGACTTGGACAAATGGATAAATTTTAGACTTATGGACTATATAATATATATGATATAGTATATTAAGAGTGTGAGAAAAACTTGTGGAAATTACTTAGTTAAAAAGTATATAAAACAAGTTTAATAAATAAGTTAATACATAGATATTAAAGGGCTGTTTGGAGTCGAATTCCAAACAGTGGGTATTATGTTTTATAAATATTCTACGACTCATTACGATTCCGAAAAGGTAAGAAACTTGTCAAATGGATAAATAACGAAAAAGTTACGCTAATTACGAGTTATACGTTAATTAATCGGGTTTATAAATTAACTTTTATAAATATTATACGAAACAGCAAGTTTGGTATTTTTAACAAATAATACATATTTTTAGGATTCCAAAATGATAAGAATCATGATTTTTCAATTAATAATGAAGAAGTTATGAATTTCGTAAGTATTTGGTAATTAAAAGTTTATAAAAATAATTTTATAAACTATGAACAGTAAAACACTATTCATGACAGAAACTTTTATTTTTGTAAACCTTATAAATTGATAGAATTTTCAATAACAAGAACGTACTGTAACACCCCCAAATTAGGTTGCAGCGGAATAAGGGTCCGGGGCGTGTTACTTCAAGATCAATAGCACAAGATATATAAGAACGACACAAAAAGTCGTTTAAAATGATACATTGGATTTAATTGAAAGATTTAGTACAAAAGCATATAGCTTTACTTGTTCATCGCCGAATATTACAAAAGTTGACAATACATTTCCCCAAATATGATGCACCTAAATCTCTAAGCGTGCAATCCAAAATATAACCCAATGCCAACTGGCATCCCCATGCCTATTGATCCTCCTAAAACATTGCTTAAAAACGCAACAAAATGTTGGTGAATTCCATAAGGTTTGATAAAAATCATAAAGTGCAGACCGCAAGGTCTTTTTAGTGATAATGGCAACACATGCAGATCACACAAAACTAGATACATTTACATAAGCTCATGACACTAAGCTCGACATCCTGTATCGCATAATATTGCTACTCAGCCCGTGATGATGTTCTAACCCGAAACATCTAAAATTCGACATGTTATATCGTTCGTTCCCGGTGATAGCAAGTCACCCGAACGGGGAGGTCGTTTCCCGAATAGATCTATTAAATAACATTCGCGCTCACATAATTCCTTCCCAACTACATCGATCAATTGACAGTTCATATAAAGAGCTTAACCTGGGTTTATCGCTACTTAGGCAAACTCGAGTAATCAATACTTGCGTCCAATTTGTAAAACAAAGCATGTTTTCACCCCATAATTATAAATCCCCATAGTTATAAATCATTGAAATCGTAAAAATGTGGGGCTATGAACTCACCTTGAGTTCTGGTAATCCAAATATCGCAGATAATGCGTCACGTAAAAGATCGAATGCAACCTAAATTATCATAGGTCGGATAAGTACCAAGTACTTGAATATAATCTTATAGTTGTTATCTCGTACTATCGTTCGGGCTATCATAATTAAAGAGGTCATGACATGACGTTCGAGGAGTTAGGACACTTTAAATCGTAAATCCAACAACTCGTCGAAACGCCATCCGAAGAGGCCTCATTATGAAACTCCCTAGTAATATAGTACTTTGATAACCACATAATATTCTATATAGCTCAATCACCAACTAATGGTTTTGGAAAAATTGTGTTTTAATAAGTTAAAACGTTTATAATTACCGTTTAGTAAAACTGGCGTAACTTTCGCGTTTTAAACCCGATTCTCGCGTTTCTTATGTCCATCTTTTCGTATTAAGACGGGTTATCGATATTTGACATTTTCATAAATTTTCTCCCCTGATGAACAGTAACTTTTACTGTTCATGACAGACGTGTGTTTTATACAATTCGTATTTGTTGTCGTAAAACCCGTAAACGTCGTATTTTATTCGTTATAGCTCCGTTTTTAATGATTCTTTCGAGGACGTTCTCGTATTTGAAAGTTCTATATTTTTATGAGGTTTACAAAAATATAACTTTCTGTCATGAATAGTAACTTTTATAAAAATAGTTTTATAAAAGTATTATTTGTCGTAAACTCGCGAAATTCATAACTCGTTCGTTATTAATTGAAAAATTACGATTCTTATCATTTTGGAATCCTAAAAATGTGTATTATTTATTAAAAATATTAATACTTGCTGTTTATAAATTTTATAAAAATGTTTTTATAAAAAATTTACTTACGACTTCGTTTATTAACGTATAACTCGTTTTTAACGTAACTTTTTCGTTATTAATCCGTTTAACAAGTTTCTTACCTTTTCGGAATCGTCGTGAAATGTATTATCTTATAAAAATATAAAATGAGTATGTCAAATTTCGTATTTTGGACAGAATGTTTGCTTGAGTTAGTTGAGTCCATATTTGATCTTTTCTTTATACTTTGTTACTTTTGTATTTTACCATATGTCTCATATATCATATATTTTATAAATCATACATATATTAAGTGTCCTTTGTCCATAATAGTCCTCATATGTTCCAAGTTATCCATGTTAACAAATCCATTAACATACTTTAAAACCATCACTTTACTTAAGTAACCTTAATTTACTAGTTTTGTCAATAATCATATTTATACATAACCAAGTGTGTACAAGTGTATTTCTTTCCATAAGACTTTATTTTAGTGTTCTATTAACATGATTAAGAGTCCATAATCAATATTAACATGTCTTTTGTATTACTTTCTCTTGAAACATATTATGAATTATTATAAACCCTAATTTACCCATAATCATGTTTACACCAAAACAATATGATACAACATTTTCTCATCCTTTTTAACATGATGTAAGAAATAACACTACATGTATATTAGTGTGTAAAATGATCATTTCAAGTATATACTTCATTTTCATGAATAAAACCTAAATGGTGATTTAAGCTAAATAGAATAATCATATGCATAAAGTGGAAATTATAAGAACATAAAGAGTTTAAATAGACCTTATGAGGTATGATGATGATGATGTGCTAGTACTAAACCCTTGTTTAGCCACAAAAACCAAGCTTGCACTTAAGAAACCCTAGCTTTCCTTAATAGAACCCTAACTTCCTTTTACTTGAGAAATACTTGGAAATGGTGATTCAATGCTTGCAAATGCCTTAGTATATCTTAGAATAGGTGTATATAGAAGTGTATGGATTGTAGAAAATTTTGTATGGGTTTGGTTGGGGTAAAGCTTTGAGCCGTGAGCTCTTGTAGAGCAAAAGAGGGTTTTTGGTTTGATTTTTCTAAGTGTAAAGTGTGTATGAGTTATCTTAGCTAGCAATGCAAGTATATAAGAAGTAATTCTAGTCAAAGGGATAAGTGTGTATGGGTTGTATAAAAATTGATATGGGTTTGGTAGAGTGCTTGCTTATTGCCGTAGCAATATAGGGGACCAAAGGAGGTTATGTTTGATTTTTTTTCTAAGTGGTAAAGTATGTAAGTGTTATAACTCTTATGTATAGATGCAAGTATGGTGCAAGACATGGTCAAGGAGTCAAAGTAAGGTTCAAGTAATGGGTCTTGGTCTTAGGTATGGCCTCATGAGTCAAAAGACAAGGTATGGTGTTGCATAAATGAAGTATGGTGTCTATTTGACCAAGTTGAAAGTTTAATCTCATTTTTCATGTATATCTTTGTATATGATGCAAGATTTTCGGCAAAAGAATGATATACATGATATATTTATGTAATTTTTGTGTATTGGGTATAAAAGTGGGTATTTGTTGAAGCGTAGAAAAGTTTTTGTGGTTCCGGGAGTGCCTAAACGCAATTTATCGCGAAACGTATACACTTTACGTATCCGATAAAAATAAAATGAACAAAGTTAATAATTATCCTCAAAATAATTATATAACCCTTGCTTGATGTAAACATTTAATTGTTTGGTGCCCGTTTACATTGAACGCTAATTTTTGGCGTACGCGATTTAACTTAACGTTTACAATTTAAAGCAAACACGTACAATACTAACAATAAATAGTACATTTATTGACGTCGTCAAAGACTTGAAAACACAGGGTGTTATAGAGTTCCCCCGTTAAACGAGCCATGTCCTCAAGGCTCACGATGCAGCACTTGATGACGGTGCGGTCTTGGTGAAGAGGTGTGGATATTTCTTCATGAATTGGTCTTCACGCTCCCACGTGAACTCGGGACCTCTGCTTCGGTGAATCCGAAACGCAATTTATCGAGAAAACGTAGCATTTTACGTAACCAATAAAATAAATGAACAAAGTTAATAATTATTCCTCATAATAACATTTGTAACACATGCTTGATGTAAACGTTTAAATCGTTTAATGCCGTTTACTGAATGATCATTTTTAGTTTACGCGATTTACTTAACTAATAATGATTATAAGAGTAAGAAAAAAGGCAAACGCGTAAAACCCTAAAAATAAATTGTAAATTACATAATGTCATACAATGACCTAAAACACGAGGTGTCATAGTCTTCCCCCGTTAAATGAGCCTTGTCCTCAAGGCTTATGACACAGCACTTAAACTCAGGACCCCGCCTAGAGTTCCATCGAACCTTAACAATTAGGACAGAGGCTTCGCCTCAATTGTTTGACTTCGCGATCCATGATTTCTATAGGCTCTTCAACAAAATGAAGATTGTCATCCACTTGGAGTCCTTCCAACAGAACGACTAATGGATCGTCAGAATAACAATTCTTCAAGTTAGATACATGAAACGTATTGTGGACCCTGCTCAGCTCTTGAGGAAGCTCAAGCTTGTAAGCAACGGCTCCAACCTTTTTCAACACTTTGAAAGGTCCGACATATCTGGGGTTTAACTTCCCCCGTTTGCTAAAACGTACGACCCCTTTCTAAGGCGAAACCTTAAGCATAACTTTATCCCCAACTTGAAACTCCATCGGTTTACGCTTTAAGTCAGCGTAGCTCTTTTGTCGATCGCGAGCGGTTTGAATCCTTTGTTTAATCTGGATGATCCTCTCCGTTGTTTCTTGTACTAATTCTGGACCAGTGAGTTGAACTTGTCCAACAAACAGGTGAACGACACTTTCGACCATAAAGTGCTTCGAATGGTACGGCCTTGATGCTGGCGTGATAGCTATTGTTGTATGAAAACTCGACTAGTGGCAAATGGTTAACCCAACCCTTTCCAAAGTCGATTGCACAAGCATGCAGCATATCCTTGAGAGTTTGAATGGTCCTCTCGCTTTGCCCGTCTGTCTGTGGATGGTACGCAGTACTCATATCCAAATTAGTACCCAAAGCGTTCTGAAGCGACCTTCAGAAATTTGATGTGAATCTCGGGTCACGATCACAAATGATTGAGACGGGTATCCCATGCCTCGTGACCACCTCCTTTAAGTGAGGACGGGCGGGCCGGTCCGGTTGGGGGGCAGTCGTTGGTGTGGGGGAGAGAGGGTGGGGGGGGGGGGGGGGGGGGGCGGGGGGGGGGGGGGGGGGGGGTGGGGGGGGGGCGGAGTGAGTAGGAAAGCAGAGCTTGCTGGGGAGGAGGGAAGGAACATGAGAGTCGAGGGAGGGGATAGGGGGGGGGGGGGGGGGGGGGGGGGGGTGGGGGGGGTGAGGTGGGGGTGTGGGGGGGGGAGGACTTCTAGAAGCCTTTTGCTAGTAAACAATATATCTTGTATCATTTACTTAAAGTTACAACATGTAACTTTTATTTAAAAGTTACCAACTTGCATGCATTTGTGTATAATATATTTTCTAGTGTGCAAAGTGCAAGTAACATGTACTTATGTAAAGTTTAATAAAACTTTAGGTATTGGGTATAATCGAGGGTATTTGTTGAAGCGTTAATAAATTAACGTGCTTCCGGTTATTCTTAAACGTACATTTATCGCGAAACGCATTTAACTTACGTAAACCAATTAAAATAATGAACAAAAAACCATAATTATTATAATATTTAATTATTTAAAACATGATTGAATGCTCAAACGGTTTGACGGTTTGGTACCCGTTCACATTAAACGATAATATTTGGCGTACGCGATTTAACCTAACGTTTACAATTTCAAGCAAACATGTACAATACAAAAGGTACATTGCGGATTTGTTGACGTCGTCAATGACTTGAAAACACAGGGTGTTATAGACTTCCCCCGTTAAACGAGCCTTGTCCTCAAGGCTCACAATGCAGCACTTGACGACGGTGTGGTCTTGGTGAAGAGGTGTGGATATTTCTTCTTGAATTGGTCTTCACGTTCCCACGTGAACTCGGGACCTCTCTTGGAGTTCCACCGAACTTTGACCAATGGGATCCGACTTCTTTTAACCGTTTAACTTCTCGGCCACTATTCTACCGGTTATCAACAAAATGATAGTTTGTGTCAAATTAGTCCATCCAATGGAGGGCCTAAAGGTTCGTCGCATGTCACTTCTTTTGTTAGTTTACATTGAACGTATTTGAATTATCATTCTTCTGGAAGGTTCAAGATTGAAGCACTTTCTCCAAACTCTTTCAATCACCTTAAAGGGTCCAACATATAGGGTTCAACTTCCCCCGTTTGCCAAAACGTACGACCCCTTTCCAAGGCGAGACCTTAAGCATGTCCCTTGTCCCCAACTTGGAAATTCCCATTGGTTACGCTTAAAGGTCTCGGTAACCTCTTCTGCTCGGTCTTAACGATGCGGCTTGATTCTTGCTTGATCTGAATGATTTTACTCGGTGGTTTCTTGGATTAATTTAGAACGAGTATATGAGCTTCTCCAAACTTCAGTCCATACAAAACAGAATAGGTGAGCGACACTTTCGCCCATAAAGTGCTTCAAAAATGGTGCGGCCTTGATGCTAGCGTGATAGCTATTGTTATATGAGAACTCGACTAATGGCAAATGGTTAACCTACCTCTTTTCCAAAGTCGATCGCACAGGCACGCAGCATATCCTCGAGAGTTTGAATCTGTCCTCTCACTTTGCCCGTTGTATGGGGATGGTAAGCAGTACGCATATCCAAGTTTGTACATAATGCACTCATTGAAGTGACCTCCAGAAATTTTGATGTGAATATGGGTCACGATCGCAAATGATGAGACGGGTATCCAAGCCTCGTGACCACTTCCTTTAGTTTACAATATTGCAAGTTTATCCAAAGAATCGGTCTCTCTCATTGGTTCGTGAAGATCGCAGACTTAGTGGAGTCGGTCAACGATCACGCCAAATTGTGTCATAAACTTGAGACGTCTTAGGAACTTTGTGACATACATCCATGGTGATGTATATCCAACTTCCATTTCTGGGTACTTAGGTCTGCACCATATCTGATGGCCTTGATGTTCGGACTTGAACCTTAGCAAGGTCAACATTTGTTTAAGTAAGTGGCTAATGTCAGCTTTCACTGTTGGTGCCAACCAGTATAACTTATTATGTCCTTGGTACATTTTGTCGGACCGGGATGAATTAGGTATATGGGACTTATGGGATTTCGTGATGATCACAGTTCGCAAAATCGCCATAACAAGGTAACCAACTCCTGCCATTGAGGCACAGGGTTCCATCCGCACGTGGTTCCAACTTTTGTTCTCTAATAGCTTCTGGAAATTTAGCATTTTCAACCAACATTCCCCCAACGTCTTCACTCTTAATGTTCTCGGGTTTTCGCGCTTCGGTCTGAGCATTTAAGATCTGTTTGGGAAGATCCAAACTAATAGTCATAACCAAGGCTCGAACTCTTAGCGGTGGTTCTCGTTCTTTCCTGCTTAAAGCGTCAGCAACAACATTTGCTTTCCCCGGGTGATAACGAATATCGCAATCGTAATCACTTAACAACTCCAACCATCGTCGTTGCCTCATGTTCAGCTCTTTTTGATCTAAAATGTGTTGCAAACTCTTGTGGTCGGTGAACACTGTACACTTGGTTCCGTATAAATAATGTCTCCAGATCTTGAGAGCAAATACCACTGCACCAAGTTCTAAATCATGAGTTGTGTAGTTTTTCTCATGAATCTTCAACTGTCGTGATGCATAAGAAATCACTTTTTCTCTCTGCATCAATACAGCGCCCAAACCCTTCTTCGAAGCGTCGCAGTATGCGATGAAATCTTCGCTTCCTTCAGGTAATGCAAGGATTGGTGCACTGCACAACTTTTGCTTTAACAGTTGAAAAGCTGCTTCTTGTTTATCGCCCCATTCAAACTTAATCTTCTTCTGGGTGAGCTTGGTCATTGGCTTTGCAATCTTTGAAAACCCTTCAATGAACCTTCGATAGTATCCAGCAAGACCCAAAAATTGTCGAATCTCCGTTGGTGACTTAGGAGATGTCCAATCTTTAATGGATTCAATCTTGGCTGGATCCACATGAATTCCTTCACTATCGATCACATGTCCTAAGAACTGTACCTTAGGAATCCAAAATTCGCATTTGGAAAACTTTGCATACAGCTCCTCTTTCTTCAACAATTCCAATATCATCTTCAGGTGCTCTTCATGTTCTTTCTTGTTCTTGGAATAGATCAAAATATCATCAATAAAGACAATCACAAATTTATCCAGGTATGGTTTGCAAACCCGATTCATAAGGTCCATGAATACGGCAGGTGCGTTTGTCAAACCAAACGGCATAACTTGAAATTCGTAATGCCCATATCGAGTTCTGAAGGCAGTCTTCGGAATGTCTTCTTCTCGAACCCTTAATTGGTGATATCCTGACCTTAAGTCAATCTTCGAGTAGACACTCGACCCTTGGAGCTGATCAAATAGGTCATCAATTCTTGGGAGCGGATAACGGTTCTTTACCGTTAATTTATTCAGTTCCCGGTAATCAATGCACATCCGGAATGAACCGTCCTTCTTCTTGACAAACAAGACCGGAGCTCCCCAGGGTGAGGAACTAGGCCTTATAAAGCCTTTATCTGACAGCTCCTTCAGTTGCTCAGATAACTCTTTCATCTCGGAAGGCGCCAATCGATAAGGTGCCCGTGCTACCGGTGCAGCACCAGGTACCAAATCAATTTGAAACTCCACTTGTCGAGTCGGAGGAAGACCCGGCAAGTCCTCAGGAAATACTTCAAGAAAGTCTCAAACTATGGGTACGTCCTCAAGTCGCTTCTTCTCCGACTTGTCTTCAATCTCTTTTGTAGTGACATGTGCCAGAAAGATAGGAAACCCTTTCTCCATGTACTTCTGCGTTTTAGTGCAAGAAATGATGTTTAATCGTGTCACATTTCCCTGGGTACTTCCATCACCGTGTATGATTAAGGTTTTATTTTTCCAGGGGATGCGAACAATCTTCTCGGCACACGCAATGACCGCTTGGTGCTTCGCCAACCAATCCATACCGACTATAGCATCAAAACTACCAAGTTCTACAGGCATTAAGTTTATGTTGAATTGGTGGTTTAGGAAGTTTAATGTGCAACCCTTAAGTATAGTGTTTAACCCGATTATCCTCCCGTCAGCTAGTTCGACATCATAATAGTGATCTAGGGTGGATGGTGTGATGTCAATTTGGGAGCTAAATGCAGTAGACACAAAACTTCGATCGGCACCCGTATCAAACAAGATATAAGCATAGCGGTTGTTTAGAAGAAACGTACCCGCAACGACGTTGTCTGGATTTGCCCCCGCATTTCCAACCACATACACCTTCGCTGGAGCCCTGTCATTCCCAGCTTGATTACCACGGTTGCCTTTGTTGTTCTTCATTCTTGGACATTCCTTTTTGAAGTGTCCCTGAGCTCCGCACTCAAAACAAGTAGGTTTCTGACCCGATCCGGTGCCCTTCTGGTTGTTATTGTTGTTGGCATTTCCCGTACCCCTACAGTCACGAGCGATGTGACCATATTTGTTACATTTATAGCACTTTGGAGCACACGGGACCGTCATGGTGGTATTGCATTTTGTGCATAGGGGTCTAGATCCACCATACTGTTTCTTTTCACCTGATCAGCATTGTAATGCACTACGGTTTCTGCCTCTTGTTTTGCTGTTGTTGTTGATTCTGATTGTTTTGGGAAGTATTTTCAGATTCCTCTTTTTTTAGATTGTTTTCTGCGCAATGGGTACTGACTCTCTGATCCATCAATTCTGTGGCCATTTCAAATCAGCATCTTGCAATGGTCTTGGATTTGAAGCCACGATGTTTCCTGGATCATGTCGGGCCAATCCACCGACATACCTTTCATTTGTATGCCTCTCAGGGAACATCCTAACATACAGTAGTGCTAGCTCTTGAAAATGTAGGTTGTACTTGACCACATCAGTACCTATTACCTTCAAGTTCCACAACTCAGCCTCAAGCTTCTTCATTTCGTTTCGTAGATAATACTTGTCAGTCGTCTTTTCTTCAGATTACCCAAGTCTTCGAGTATGCACATCATGAGTAACAGTCATAAAATGGGAATTCCACCTTGTTAGAGCACTGCTAAAAGGGTAAAGTTGCAAAATTTATTGCTTTCCACGAGCAGTTGCTTATTCTGAAGTCAGTCTCCTTTCTTTCAAACATTGGGTTAAACTCCACTACTCCGCAATGTGCCCTTAAAATACAGAGGTTTGCACTTCATGAAATCCTGGTAAGTGCATTCTCTAGCAACGCGTTCAGATCCCCTGACACCCGTTCCCGAAGAATGGCTATCAGTGCCATTCCTGGTTGCGTCACGTGCGGCCAAAGCGGCACTGACACCTTGGTTAATCATAGCTTGGAGTTGGGCATTTGTGACCGTAGTGGTTGTGGCTGTTGTTGGGTCTGTTGTTGTTGTGACTGGTGTTGACCTTGTAGCTCGTTTCGGTGCCATTTTCTTCAATCATAAGAAAATACAATATCCGTTAGATTTCATAAAATCATAACCATGACATGACATATCCATGATAAAACTAAAAGCGAAATCACAATCACACAGTGAAATGTACCAATTGAATTGTTAATCAACAATGATTTAACCAATCGATCATTCATTCACCACAGATTCCGATTATAGACATGACATAACATCACATTTAATATATAACTGGAAAACATACATGATTGTTTCGATACAAAATGATCTAATGTTTAGGTTACAAGATAAGCTTAAACCTAAAGCTCTTACTAGCCGGGGATTAAACCCGTAATACTTAATAGGCTATATACAAAACAATAGCCATAATCAAATCTAATCTAAGAATGCTCAGGCCTCCTCTGGCAGCTCCGGCTGTGCAGGACCCCCAGCGGGTCCCTGTTGTCCCTGTAATGCAGTAACCTGCCCCTGTAATGTCATCACCTATCCCTGTAAGGCTGTCACCTGCCCCTGCAGTGTGGTGACCAGTCCCTGAAGTGGAATCATCTCTCTCTGTAGTGTCTGCATAACAGTCAAGGTCTGAACAATCTGCTGCTGTCGAGTATGATCAGCAGCTCTCAACTCTCTCATCTCCTCACGCCTCCCGCGGTCTGTCTCTAGCAAATCTGAAATCGCTCTCTGTCTCCTACGGTCCGCTAACTGTAATCTGTGATCTCTGCCATCTGTGCACTGAAATGTGGTGAACTTAGTGAATATAACCCCTCCATGAGCAAGATCGCTGCATACATTCGCTCGTCCCAGCCTCTCTGGTCATAACAGCTCGGTCTCATGAGCTGACTGTATGTGCTATGCGTGCGTCTATCTTCTAAACAACATATTTACCCGGACGGCAATAGACGGTCTCTGTCCTGCTCGTTATCTATCCTAGTGTTGATCTCATCTGTATATCGCCTGACATAGGACCTCAAAAACTCTCTCATGTGTCATACCAACTCTGTAGACTGGTACTAACTAGGAGTGCTCCTGTTAAGGTTAACATCTCATCCATGGAATCCGTAGATCCCATATCCAACATATCCTCTTCTGGGTCAGCCTGATTGTCTCGATCAATAGTGTGGCAACAAAAGCACGTTATCTGCCCTAAGACCATCCAGCTGGTCTTGATGCAGCAGCGGAGGAGCTCTCTCCTACCATACCTGGGACCCAGAGCGATACCTAACCCCATCCGAGGTGGTAGGTTAACCTCGGGTCTGCCCTTTCTATGACTGTCAGAGGGTAGTAATAGTGGTGGGAATGAAGTAGGAGCTGATTTAGGCAAAGGTGGTGGTACATCTGGTCTGGTGGGGGAGAGTATGAAGGGTGGTGGTAATGGTAGTGAATGGGAAGTAGCTGCAGCCTCAGCTCTCATCCGAATCATGGCAAGATCGGATAGGCCCAATGATCGAATATGATATGGAGGTGTGCTGTCAAAACAGGTGAGGGTGGTGATTAGTGGGAAAGGAATCTGGGTGGTGATGTAGACTTGTAGATAGTGGTGTGCTAGTGGGGAAGATATAGTAGCAATCTGCAACCTCAGAAGTAGACCATGATTGTACAGCGTAAGGCTCTGGAATAGAAATCTAAGCCGTCTACGTATGCAGGGTGAGGTGGTGGTGTGGGGGGGGGGGGGGGGGGGAGGCACCGCCTGCAGACTATCAGTCTCAAACGGGCTCAGGTCTCCTCTGCAGACGGGCAGTAGCTGGTAAGCAACCACTACAGGGGTAGGCAGGAGCTGAGTGCTCTCCTCCGCCTCCTCGTCAATCTCAACCTACATCTCGTCATCCTCTTCCTCCTCATTGGCTTCGATGTCATATCATAGTTTTTCCCCCATCCATCTCATCATCTCCGTCATCTCCTCCATGCAGCGGATAGGGTCAGATAGGATCCTCCTCAGGGTCCTCATACGTAATCTCTCGGGTCTGCCTCCAGGATAGACGCAGAAAATTAATTAGTGACAGGTGCAATGGGTGAGGCATCCTCAGCATACGGCTGGTCCTCAGCAACGATCTCCTCATCAGCATGCTCTGCACCTAGAACATAATCTGGCAATGGGTGCATGGCCCTGGCTCCTCTCGGGCCTGGTACATTATATGGAGTGGTGGTGCCTGAAAGAGCGGCCTCCAAGTAGGGGTCCTCTGGCATGTAATGGTGCTCAGGTATAGTGATCATCGGCTCTAGGTGATCCGATGTCTGGTTAGATCCTAAATGGGCTGTGAACCTCGTGTGTGTAACCCCTGATTCATCCGAATCTGACATGACTGAATCTGAAAATTCAAAATAGCTTATATTAGTATTTAATATAAGACTCTTATAGTAATATACATTTATATCATAACATGTATATCAAATATGAATGCATCTAGTTCAACCAACTAATGCAACAAGTAGTGTATGCATGAATGTATGCACATATGTATGTCCCGTGTAATCCCTTGCTATTAAAACACTTGAAAATGGCTTATTAGTCCAGCAAAAATAATTTGACATGGTTCTCTTTAACCATGCTCTTGATACAAATTCTTGTAAACCCCAAATTGGGTCGCAGCGGAATAAGGGTCCGGGGCGTGTTACTTCATAGATCAACAACACAAGATATATATAGAACGACTAAAAAGTCGTTTGAAAATGATACATTGGATTTAACACAATAATTGTTACATAAGCCCGAAGCTTAACTTGTTCACTTGATCAAAATACAAAGATTTTCAGCCCATAACAGATAACAAAATGAAATGCTACAAAATCTTTAATGCCTGATATCCAATTTAAACACCATGTTTCGTCGCACCTTGTGCTTATTGATCCCCTGAAAAACATTGCTTTAAAACGTCAACAATAATGTTGGTGAATTCACAGGTTTGATAAATCATATATTGTAGGACCACAAGATTTCCCAAGTGTATGATAATGCAACAGATGCAGACATCATATAAATGTAATTACGTTGCTCTAAGCTCATGACACTGAAGCTTGACGTGTATGAATACCAAATTAATGGCCTACATTACCCATGATGATGTTACTAACTGTAAAACATCAATATATTCGACATGGTATAGTTTCGTTGTCCAGTGATAGCTAATCACCCGAATGGGGTTGTAATAAAAAATAATGATCTATTTTATAACATTCGCGCTCGTAATTAAAGTCATGGATAATGGGATCATATAAGGGTTATCGCTACTTTAACACACGTAATCTAGTGTGAAACTTTACATTTGTGGCCCAGTTGTAAACATTGCATGTTTCAACCCCAAAAACAATTTGAAAAACAAAAGTATGTAAACGTGGGGCTATGAACTCACCTTGAGTTCTGATAATCCAATTTATCGCAGATAACTGAGGTCACGTAAAAGATCGAATGCAACCACAAAATTATCCATTGGCGTATAAGTACCGAGTACTTTAATTGATAACATTGAATATAATCCTATAGTTGTTACATCGTACTATCGTTCGGGCTATCATAATTAAAGAGGTCATGACATGACGTACGAGGAGTTAGGACACTTTAAATCGTAAATCCAACAACTCGTCGATACGCTATCCGAAGAGGCCTCATTATGAAACTCCCTAGTAATATAGTACTTTGATAACCACATAATATTCTATATAGCTCAATCACCAACTAATGGTTTTGGTAAAATTGTGTTTAATAAGTAAAAACGTTTATAATTACCGTTTTAGCAAAACTGGCGTAACTTTCGCGTTTTAAGCCCGATTCCCGCGTTTCTTATGCCCATCTTTTCGTATCAAGACGAGTTATCATAAATTGACATTTTCGAATTTCGGACCTACTGGTGAACAGTAAAAATTACTGTTCACATCAGACCTTATATATATTTTTATCGATTTAATTATCGTAAAACCCGTAAACGTCGTATTTTATTCGTTATAGCTCCGTTTTTAGTGATTCTTTCGAGGACGTTCTCGTAATTGAAAGTTCTATATATTTATGAGGTTTACAAAAATATAACTTTCTGTCATGAATAGTAACTTTTATAAAAATAGTTTTATAAAAGTATTAATTGTCGTAAACTCGCGAAATTCATAACTCGTTCGTTATTAATTGAAAAATTACGATTCTTATCATTTTGGAATCCTAAAAATATGTATTATTTGTTAAAAAATATCAACACTTGCTGTTATATTTTTTTATAAAAATGTTTTTTATTAAAATTCAATTTACGACTTCGTTTATTAACGTATAACTCGTTTTTAACGTAACTTTTTCGTTATTAATCCGTTTAACAAGTTTCTTACCTTTTCGGAATCGTCGTGAAATGTATTATCTTATAAAAATATAAAATGGATATGTTAAATTTCGAATTTTGGACAGAATGTTTGTGATAGTTTGTTAAGTCCAAAATTAAGTCTTGTTTCCTTGTTTTCATCTTATGACTTTTACCACTAATCTTATATTTTATATTTATCATATATATTACATGTATATTATGTCCATAGTCCTTTTATTGTCCCTTTGTCCAAATATTACAAGTCTTTTATCTTACATAATAAACCATAACTTTTATAAAAATCCATAAATCACTAGTTTTGTCCATAATCATATTTATACATAACCAAGTGTGTACAAGTGTATTTCTTCCAAGATAACTTTATTTTAGTGTTCAAGTAACATTAATATGAGTCCATAATTAATATTAACATGTCTTATGTATTTCTTTATCTTGAAACATATTATGAAACTATAAAAACCCTAATTAACCCATAATCATTTTCATGTTTAACCAAGAGTGTAAATCACTTGTGTGACCATTTTAACATGATGTCATTAACATCATAAGGTATATAAAAGTGTACATTATGATGACAACGAATAAAAACTTCTTTTTACATGTTAATAATCCTAAATGGTGATTTAAGCTAAATAGAATAATCATATGCATAAAAATGAAAATTATAAGAACATAAAGAGTTCAAGTAAACCTTATGAGGTATGATGATGATGATAAGCAAGTGCTAAACCCTTGTTTAGCCACAAAATCCAAGCTTGCACTTAAGAAAACCCTTGTTTTCTAAATAAAAACCCTAGCTTCCTTTTCTTGGATATTACTTGTAAATGGTGATTCAATGGTTGGAAACACCTTAGAACAACTTAGAATGGATGTGTATAGAAGTGTATAGGTTGTATAAAAATTGATATGGGTTTGTGTGGGTGTGTGCTTGGTGCCGTAGCATATAGAGAGAAAGAGAGAAAGTTTGTGAAGATTTTACTAAGTGCTTTGTTCTCTATGTGTTACTACCTAGTTACTTGTATGTATATAACACTTTCAAAGGTCAAGAGTCAAGAAAACATTCAAAGGGACAAGGTAAGGTCTTAGGGATGGTCATGGTCATGGTCTTTAGTCAATTAGACAAGGTATGGTGTGGTTTAAATGGAAGGTGTTGTACATTGACCAAGTTGTAAGTTTTCTTTCATTTTTCATGTATATCTTTGTATATATTGCACTAATTTCGGCCAAAGAGTGATATACATGATATATTTATGTAATTTTTGTGTATTGGGTATAAATGTGGGTATTTGTTGAAGCGTAGAAAAGTTTTTGTGTTTCCGGGAGTGCCTAAACGCAATTTATCGCGAAACGTATACACTTTACGTATCCGATAAAAATAAAATGAACAAAGTTAATAATTATCCTCAAAATAATTACTTAACCCTTGTTTGATGTAAACATTTAATTGTTTGATGCCCGTTTACATTGAACGCAAATTTTTAGCTTACGCGATTTAAACTTAATTCATGAAATCACAAGCAAACGCGTACAACACTAAAAATAAATAGTATATTTATCGACGTCGTCAATGACTTGAAAACACAGGGTGTTATACAAGGCGTTATCTTTACCGGGCTACACATACATCAACTCGCATTACACCAACTCACACAATGTCGCTTTGTAAGTAAACAGATTAATTCAAACCAAATAGCCCTTCAGGATTTGCAAGTCCGAGACAGACCAACCGCACAGGTAAGACACTTCAAAGGGAAAACGATCTGCGTGAACTCCGCTTGTAAGACACAAGCAATATTTGTATAGCGGCAAGGTATAAGGCTCAAACCAAGATAGACATTAACGTATACAGGAGGCCAACACGGCTGCAACCATGTGTATGTCATGGATGCCTCGCTGTTTTCGGCATGCTCTTATACAACACGACACGAATAATCAATGTCATCATCGACTAAATTTGGATACCACATACACATATACAGTCGAGCCAACTGGAATACAGGAAAATCGTGTTATATAAATACTCAAGTCCCGCTAGAAGCAACCATCTCTTCGTCCAATACTTTCAACCGGGCAATAATTTATCAAGCGCTCATCGATACTTTTCAAGGATCATTTTTGTGTTCAAGAAGCCAACATGAACATAGCTTGAATTTTATCAGAATGCTTTATAATGTGTGGCACTAAAATTCATCATCGTTGACTGATTATTTGAACACGAAGCTGTTCATTAAAGAACGACAATTCATCATTATGGGCTGACCATTTGAACACCTCGATCTAACGATACACCTAGAACCATATGGGAGTCAACAAATAAGTAGGAGACTTTAAATTGGCACTAAAGACTATGGTCAAAAACATGGCTCATATCTGCAAACAAGAAAGTGACATCGAACATCGTCTATGATGGCAACTACAAACGAAGACGACCACCTTGCCAAAGTGATAGAAATCAACAAACATCACCTTCTCTAAAGCAAATGCAAAAAGTGTTAGGAAAATAAAAAGTATCGGTCACTTCTAATATAGTTAGTCATAACTCGTAGTTTAATCAAATGTAATGTTAGTAAGCTAACCGAGCCAAAGACACATGGAAAGCCCATAAGCAATGTTGATCCCACTTGAATAGATCTTGAATTCCTTAGCTTGTGTAAGGTTTAGTTATGCAAGGTCATTCCTACACAACTATGGTATAAACTTTGTAAAATATATCAAAGATTATGCGGAATCTAATCTTTGATCAATAAGAAGAATATGCAATAGAACAGTAATTCTAATCAACACACAGATTAACAAACAAAGCTTCAATATATTAATACGAATACTCTAACTGGTATTAGGGTTACAAAACCTTGAAGCTATAATGACATCAAAACAAAATATTTCTAGATTTCTTGATATTAAACTATATGCCCTAGGACCTCCTTTTATACACCAAAGAGTCCTAGTCGATTTATAATATATTACTAAAACTTAGATTATTCTCAAAGATCTATTCTATAAATAACAATCCTTATCTCATAAGTAATCTTGATTTCCAATCAATCTTTATCCTTTCTTATGTCTTTATCCATTCTCTTTTGACAGTAGAAACTCTTTCAGTAGTCATAATCTTTCAGCAGTTGTAACCTTTTAGCAGTTGTAACTTTGAACCAGCAGCATTAACTCTTAACAAGCACTAGTAACTTATACACAAGCAGCATGAACTGTATATAAGCAGTAATAACTACTTAGAATATTTTCTTCAATCTTCACCAGCAGTACTAACATATACTAGCGATACTAAGTTACACTAGCAGTGGTAATATACTCTAGCAGTACTAACTACTTAGCAAATTTTTCATTAAGATTACTAAACAGAACTAAGTTTTGCTTAGCAGCAGTAAAACAAACCTTAGCAGCAGTAACTTCAAGATCATCATGAAGTCTTTTAATCCCAACAATCCTCCCCTAAACTTGATATTCTCCCTCAAAATCTTAAGTTTCTTCATTTAAAGCTTCATTAATCACTAGGAGGATGCTTCCAAACACTTCATTGATTCTTGAGCTGTTTTGTGAGAAGTTTAAGAAGTTGATATACCATTTCACTAAAATAATTAACTTGAAGCTTCTTGTTCAGCATATTTGTAATTGTAGTAGGTGTCAGGGGATATCTCTTCTCTACCAGCATGTAAATCATTCCTGATTGCAAAGTCAAGCAATGTACTCCACATGAGTCAAATAGCTTCTAGCTTAAGACTTTGTATCTTTGTTGCAATTTCTAGATTTAATCTTCTACATGTGGTTCAAACATAGTCTTCAAATCATTCCACAACACCAAATCTAAGTCTTCCACTAGTCTTGATGATCCATATCTAGCTTTTACATGTTGTACAATTCTTCCAAGTCTTAACTCTGTAAAACTTCTAAGCATTTTACTAAAGACTCTGTACATCTGTGACTTTCCATCAGCTCTTATTATTTTATAATAGCTTTTCTTTCCTTCTTTGTGGATCTTCCAGTCAATAATAGTTGGAGGCTTAGTAGCTAAAGGTACAACATTAATTGCTACATATTCTTCATCTGGAATGATTTCTTTTAGATTTTGAAGCTCTTCTGTTTCTTTATCCTCATCCACCTTCTACTTCTTTGCATTTTCTTGTTCTAGCTCATCTCCTACGCTCTTTGAACTGCTCTCTTCTCTTGTCTCATTGCCTTCTGCTCTTACTTCACCACCTTCCACCAATTATGTATCTATATCTACAAATGTGTTTACCCTTTTCATAGCTTTGTTAAATAACTTCTGAATATCATCAAAGCTTTTGTTCTTCAACTCATTATGCTTGTATCCAGCTATATTTTTCAAATAAGTAGACATTGTAGTTCTCTTTTGAGCTTTAGTTGGTGGTTTTTTCCTCTTTTCTTTTGCTATTATTGCTGCAAAGTGCTTCTTTCTTTGCTCTAAGAATTGTACAATTAATTTTGCCTTTTCTTCATCAGTCAATTCTTCTTGTTCTTGAGCTTGTAATCTTTGAGCCAACTGATAATCAGCTTCAACTCTAGCCTGAACATCATCCCAAGCTATGTTTACTTCTTCAATTTGTTGAGATTTTTCTCTAACAAGCCTTTCTTCTTCTTCTTCTTCTTCTTCTTCTTCTTCTTCTTTAGCTTGTAGCTTGAAGGCAAGTTCTTCATCAAGCATCGATTGATCTTTCTTTGACAATTTCTTCACAGGTTTTAGTTCAACCATTTTGCCTTTACCATTATCCTGAACATTGAGTTGTGATGGTTGTTGTGAAGAAACTGTTTATGTAGGTGCTTGCTCATGTTCATAAATAACAATCCCTTTAGCTTTGGGTCTTGTGCTAGCAGTTGTAATTATTGTAGCAGCTGTTGTTGTTGGTAGTTTAGCACTTTTCAGTTCAGCAAGTGCTTTAGCCAAAGTAATCTCATCATCAGTTATAACAGTTGTTGTAGTTGTAGCAGCACTAACTGGAATTGTACTGGCAGCTTTAATAGCAACTTCACTTTCAACAACCACCTCATCACCAATTAAGTCATGCACTCCAAACATATCTGTATCAGTATCAAAATAAGTACTAACAATTTAATTCCTGCATCAACATCGATATCAGCTATCCTCCCCTATTTAGATGCATCCTCCTCACCCAAACCTTCTTCATCAGAGGATTCTACTCTCAGATAAACAACCTTGGTAATAATCTTTTAAGCCCATGAGTTCTTGACCCTCCTTTCTTCTCTAGTCTCTTGACCCTGCTTTTCAAACTTGTAATCTCTTGAGCTTGAGAGATCTTAGTTTTCTCTAGATCAATAACCCTATTTTGCAAATTAGTACATAATTCCATCAATTCCTGAAGTTTCAAACTATCCTCATCACTTCGAAGTGTGTTACCTCTTACGAGCAGTGGATCATTAGAAAGTTTAGATACATTCTCAGACCTAGTCTGAGCAATTGTATCCCCTATGGTTTCTTAGCGCCTGAGACCACCACCTGAACTAGTTCCTAGGGAACTTGGTTTATTAGGTGTTGCCTTGGATTGGGTCTTATTGATGTTACCCCTATCATGCTCTGCATCTAAGCTAGTAGCAGTAGTGGCAACTGTTAACATTAGATTCACCCTTAGAACACAAGATCCGGAGGCATGGTAAAGTGAAAGAGAAATTGAGCCATGTTTATTAGAGAGAAAATAAGAGATATGGGAAGATGTGTGTGTTAGAGAGAGAACACACACACTTACACTTTTACAAAAGTGAGCTTCACCCCTCCATGGAAGTATGGAGGGGGTATTTATAGTCCTATGGTCCATAACTATTTGTTAACTATCATATAGTCCCAACGTGACACTCTATAAATGAACTAATGAAATTCGTGTTTGTCACCATATTTAAGGCTAACAAACTTCCCGTCCAATATGTGGACATATAAAGAATTACTTACAATGGTTCCTAACAAGTACAAATAACATATTAAATAAATCTTCCAAAGCGCTTCCAAAGCTGAAGTTTTTTTTGAGTTCTCATGGTCTTGAAATTTATTCCCATCTTTGGATATTCATTGTCTTTACTTGTTCTAAACCTATTGAGTATGCATGAGTTGGATAACTTCCCCCAATTCATGTTTAGCATGTCTTGAAAAACTTTCTTCGATAGACTCCTTTTGTCGAAGTTTCCAAAATTAGCTTCCCCCAAAACAACATCCCTATCTTGAGGCAGATTCTGAAACATTGATGTAGCTTACTTTAACAATCTTCTACTTTCATCAAGTGCACAGTGGAAATTTTAAAGAAGTCAAGACCACAGCTAACGACCACTGCTTTCTTGTCCTCAGGTTTGGTGAATATTCCTTTCAGGTGCATTCGAGAAATCAGCATCTGTTCTTCTTATTTTTGCAGAATAACTTACAACCATCTTTAGTGAATATAACCACTATAACTACTTCCCCCGCTGAAGTTGACATGGTAAAACATCAAAGTCCAATTAAGTCCGGATGTACACTATTTTCCCCCATGATGGTTGCAACTCTCGGAAGCATCATTTCGTGTACGTTCATATTACTCGAGAAAGTTCAAGTCATCACGCACAAATCTTGATATACAAAAAGAATCATTACCCTCCGACTCTTCAAATAACCATAGAGGAGATTAAGCAAGAATCAAGAACACTGGTATAATCAAAGGTCTTGTAAATGAATGTCATCATCGAAGAACTTGAAGATTTTGCTTAGACCTGAGAAGTATCTTTGTCTTGGAATAGCACACTAAAATACCCGTGAAGAATTGCTGATTACATCTCAACCTTAAACTCTCATGGCTAACTTACCACTCGAATATCTGTAGGCTAATGTACGTGATCCACATGGTGAAGTAAACCAGATATATCAAACTTAAAACTGAAGTAAAATCCCCTAAATTTGTTACTTAATCTTGCACTGTCGCTAATTGAAGAACGGTGTAGAAGAAAATCTCTAAGTACCTTATACCCAACATCAAAAGCATAAGAAGTACAACACCTCTTGAAAATTATTCCACATCGACACTACTGTGTGACACTGAGGTACTACAATGTTACTCCTTTAAGTGATATTTATCCAGGTCCTTCAACCAACCACCCCTTGACTTCTAGAAACTAGATAATCCAATCTTAATCATAACTGTATAACGTTCATGTCAAGTCATCAATCGATAGAAAATAGAAAAGAAAGTCTCGGATTATGAAATAATTTAGAGGAACGCCCTCTGTGAAATTCCAACTTTAATCGCAAATAAGGGATCCCAATTCAACTCCGAGATACACATGTCATATTCGTAATCCTAATCTCTAGCCATTTTGTCATTTTAAGTGAACCTTTCAGGATCGTTTTTGGGATTAAGTGGTTGTTGTTGGTTATGGTGTTCGTTATGGTTGAATGTGTCTATGAGGTTCTGATTCTTGATTGTGGTGTTTGTTATGTTGTTCATGTTTTTTAATTATAATATTCCCAAATTCGATCATAAGCCCAAGTCGGATCACATGCCCAACCTGATGCGCAGAATCGACAAACACAGTCTTCTATGAAACAAAACGCAATGATTGATGAGATTGTGGGCAGCAAAAACGTTAGATTTGCTAATAAAAAAGGTCCTTCAATGAGGTCAAAACGCAGTGGCAAAACGCAGTCTTCAATATCAAAACGCAATTACCAAAACGCAGTAACCAAAACACATTCTTTATAAGCAAAACGCAATAAACCAAAAAACGTAATCTCAATAAGCAAAACGTAATCATCAATAAGCAAAAACGCAATGGACCAAAACGCAATGACCAAAAAACCAGTAAACCAAAACGCATGATCTTGAATAATGGGGCCAAAAGCAATTACCAAACGCAAAATCTTCAATAAGCAAAGAACTCAATTACCAAAACGCAATCTTCAATAGCAAAACGTCAATGACCAAAACGCAAAACGATCTTGCAAAACCCGCAACAGTCTGACAAACGAAAAGTCTTTTATCAGCAAACGCATGTCTTTCAAGCAAAACGCAATGACTTTGAGCAATGGCCGCAACAAAAACAAAGGTCACTTTACAGTCGTTTTGTCACGTGGTACTCCATTTCTTGTCTTTATACACAAAACTAAACCTTTATAACCAAAACGCAACTAAGCATTTAGCAAAACGCAAGCAAGAAAAATTCTATAATCTTTCGTCTTAGCCACGAAATAAATTGTAGAACCTCACTAAATGATACAAGAGTTTGTTTTAAGCACGAAAGTACACAACTTTAACAATTTTAGCCACGAAATAAAGATCAAACCAAGGTTTTTTTTTCTTTGCGTTTTAGTTCGAACCAAAAGAAGAAAAAAAAATAATACACGAAATTTGATTTTTTTAAACCACAAATCAAACACTAAACACCCGAGGCTCTTGATACCAAATGTCGTTAACGAAAAAGGCGTCAGATTATGACAACCCTGACCTCGCACCAGAACTACAAAATGTTTCTCCTTCAGCAGATACAACAGTTCCATCACAACAGGAGTTGCATCTTCTTTTCGGTCCTTTGTATGATGAATTTTTCAATGATGGTACTTCTCGTGTCACCAAGTCTTCTTCTCCCACCAACAATTCTATTAAAAAAGACACAACACCTTCAATGAATATTCAACCTCCATCATAACCATCAACTCCTACAAATGTTCATCCTGAGGAAAACAACGATCAGAAGCAAATTTTACCAATTCCTATCGTGTACACACGTACAAAAGAAATTGCTGAGATCTTCCTCACAGCAAGATATGGAACTTCAAATATGCACTACCTTCAATCAACCTCAAGATTCCGAATACCGATGGACAAAAGATCACCCGTTAACTCAAGTTCGTGGAAATCCATCCAAGCCAGTGCAAACCAAGACTACAACTTGCAACAGAATCCCTGAAATGTGTATGCTCCTGCACTTACCGTGGAGTAATGTTGAAACCAAAAAAACATTAAGGAAGCAATGCTGATTCTGCATGGCTATAAGCAATGCAAGGAAGAACTCAATCAGTTTGACTAGACTAACAAGTCAGGGAACTCTGTTGACAAACCTTTTGGCAAGAACGTAATCAAGCTAAAGTGGTTATGGAAAAACAAAAAGGATGAAGACCAAACTGTAATTCGCAATAAAGCACGACTTGTAGCAAAGGGTTATGCTCAGGAAGAGGGTATTGATTTTGAAGAATCATTTGCTCCAGTTGCTCGCTTGGAGGCTGTCAGGATTTTTGTCGCATATGTTGCACACAAGTCTTTTCCAATTTATCAGATGGACGTGAAAACAGCATTTCTTAATGGTCCATTGAAGGAGGAGGTTTATGTTGCACAACCAGACGGATTCATTGATCCTGATCATCCAGACAAAGTTTACCGTCTAAGGAAAGCTCTATAATAGTTTGAAAACAAGCTCCGAGAGCCTGTATGAAGAACTCTCAAAATTCCGTGATTTTCCAAAAGGTTTTTACTAAGTATCATGACACAGAACCCTATTCACGATAAAATACATGGGGGGGATACTTCTACTTGTGTATTGTCAGATTTACTTGACTACATTATTTTTGGTTCCACAAACCCCTAAATTTCAAAACGTTTTGAACTTAATGCATCGGTAGATTTGAATTTCCTTATTTGGGGAAATGAAATTCCTTTAGGACTTCAGATCCACCAATCCCCACGCGGTAATTTTATCAACAGGGCCAAAGTATACTTTAGAGATTCTGAAAAAAACATGTATGGAGAAAGGACAAAGCATTGGTACACCAATGGCAAACAAACCTAAATTAGATGCAGACTTGATGTGGTGAACCCGTAGACCAAACTGACTACCGTAGCAAATTTAGGTCCACTCATGTATCCTGACATCTATTAGACCAGACATAGTGCCAAGCCTGTATGTTATTGTGCAAGATATCAACAAGACACGACTGAAAAACACCTCAAAAGAGGTTAAAAGGAATTTTCGATACTTAAGAGGTACCATTCACATGGACTCTGGTATCCGAAGGTTCTGGCTTTGAACTAACATCTTTATCAGATGCCGATCAAGCCGGTTGCGTTTATACACGCAAAAGCACTTCTGGAGAATACAGTTCCTAGGAGATAACTAGTCAACTGGATTTCAAAGAAGCAAAGACGAACTACTGCAATGTCAACCAACCCCCCCCACCAGCAATGCAGCATACGGTGGCGTTATTTTGTAAGATTTTGCTCAATTATGTGGATGCGGACTAGCTTCAAGATTATGGCTTCAACTACAACAAAATACCATTGTATTGCGACTCTCAGTCAGCCATAGCAATCTCATGCAACCCCGTGCAGCACTCCCGTACCAAGCACATCCATACTCTGTTTCATTCATCAAAGAACAGGTTAAAACGGTATAATATGATTATTCTTTGTACACAACTAATTCAATTAGCTGACATGTATACTAAAGCCCTTCCCGAAGAAAGGTTTCAGTATCTCGCCATACGAATGGTATGAGATTTTTTGACTCCAAGCAAACTGGAGGTTCTGACAAATGAATCTGCTGAGATGCCCTCATCAAACATCAACAGTACATATTTTTGAAAAAAGAAAAATAACAAAAATATAACATTTTCAAAAAGAAAATACAAATCAAAAAAACAGAAAATGTTTCAAAAATAAGTTTCTCCAGACATGTCTCTTGGAATCGATAACCTTTTAACGTACCGAGAAATTTAGATTAATTTCGACACGTGCGTGTAAATGAAGTACGAAACAGGAGATTTCAAATGCTTTCAAAACATGTCATTTCTAATTTTTCTTAATGGCTTATGTGCAAATATCAGTACGTAACCCGGACTTCAAATAAAGGAAAGTCTATCTATAAAGATAACTTATCCAAACAATGAGAAATTCAACTTTTCTCGGACTTGAGTTGTTCTTTCAAGACATTCAAAGTTTTGAGCTCAAGAAAAAGAATAGTGGTAAGCATAAGTGGCGCTTAACCCTTATAGTTGGAAGAGAAGTCTTCTAACATAATGTTTTTTCAAAATGTGAACACAATTTTTATTTTTTTTATTATTTCAAGAATTCTCACTGATGATTCATAATCTTTCAAAATTGTGTATTCAACACTCCATCTTTCAAGGGGGAGTTTTTCGAAAAACAAAATTTAATGAGTTTGGATACATCATATCATGACCATTCTTATGTATTCAAACCATTCCTAAAAAGTCTCTTAATAACAACAAGATAATAATGTACAATCAATATAATAAAGTTATAAGATGACTAAGTTTTCAAAACTCAATTTTATATTCATTTACAACTTGGTATCATTGTTTTTGGTGTCGAACATATGTAAAATTGAGGGGGATCAAGTTTATGAAGTCTTTTAATCCCAACAATCCTCCCCTAAACTTGATATTCTTATTCAAAATCTCAAGTTTCTTCATTGAAAGCTTCATTAATCACCAGGAGGATGCTTCCAAACACTTCATTGATTCTTGAGTTGTTTTGTGATAAGTTTAAGAAACTGATAACACATTTCATTCCGATGATCAGCTTGCAGCTTCCTATTTAGCATATATGTGATTGTAGCAGGTGTAAGGGGATATCTCTTTTCTACCAGCATATGAATATGCACATTTTGCTTCCTCAATGAATGTACTCCACATAAATCATATAGCTTCTAATCCAATAATCTGTAATCCTGTTGATTCCTCCATACTTGATCTTTAACATGTTGATCAAACATTGTCTTTAGATCACCCCATAGCACTCTTTCATAGCCCTCCTCTGGCCTTGTTGATCTATGTTTAGCTTTTACGAATTTCCACAGGCTTTCCAAATCTTCCCTGTCAAAACATTTGAGCATATGACTGAAGACTAAGTACATCTTTGAACTTCCATCAGCCCTGATTATCTGGCAATAGGTTTTCTTCCCGTCTTTATGGATCTTGTAGTCAACAATGCTTGGAGGCTTAGTTTCCAAAGGAATAGCATCAATTGCTACTTCCTCTTTATCAGGAATAACTTCTATTAGTCTTTGAAGCTCTGTTGCTTCTTTATCATCATCCAACTTTTGCTTCTTAATACTTTCTTGTTCCAGCTCAGTGCCTGCTCTCTTTAAACTGCTCTCTTATGCTATCTCTGCTTCATCTCTTACTTCACTACCTTCCACCAATTCTGGATCCATATCTATAAATGTGTTTACCCTTTTCATCCTTTAGATAGTTTTGTCAAATAACTTCTAAATATCATCAAAGCTTTTGTTCTTTAATTGATTGTGCTTGTATCCAGCCATGTTTTTTAGGTAAGTAGACATTGTATTTCTCTGTTGAGCTTTAGTTGGTGGTTTGTTCCTCTTTTCTTTTGCTCTTATTGCTGCAAAGTGCTTCTTTCTTGCTTCTAAGAGTTGTACAAACAACTTGGACTTCTCTTCAATACTCAACTTCTCATGTTCTTCTGCTTGCATTTGTTGAGCCATTTAATAATCAGCTTCTATCATTGGTTGCACATTATCCCATGAAACAATGTTGGCTTCTTCTTCTCTTTGTCTTACAAGCCTATCTTCTTCCTTTAATTCAGCTTGCATTTGAGCTTGAAGTCTTTGAGCAACTTCCTCATCATGCCTAATTTGATCTTTCTTCTTTGTTGGTTTCTCAGGCTCTTCCATGATACCTTTACCTTTATCTTTTGATGGTAGTTGTTGAGGTCTTGTTCTTTTTATAGATTCACTCTGCTCTCCTATCACAACCCCTTTGACTTTGGATTGTGCACTTTTGATATCTATTAAAGTCTGGGCAAGAGTTAAATCATCAACAGTTGTAGTTTCAGTTGGACTAGAAGTAGTAACTACTTCACCAGCAGTAGTAACTGGATTAGCAGTACTAACTTCCTTTTCAGACACATTAATTTCTTTTTCATCCATATACTGTCCTGCAAACACTTTTTCATCATCAAGAACACATGTATCAAACATTAGATCATCACCATACCTCCCCTGAGTTTCATCAATCAATGTAATCTCTGCATCTTTATCAATGTCATTAATTTTCCTCCCCTGTTTGGATGCATCCTCCTGATCACCCAAACTAGCATCATCAGAGGAAACCATTCTTGCAGATCTACCAACGTTGTATAATCTTTTGAGCTTGTGAGTTCTTGATCATCCTTTCTTCTCTAACTTCTTGACTCTCACTTTTAAACTTGTAATCTCCTGAGCTTGAGCAATCTTTGTGTTCTCCAGGTTAAGAACTCTTTGTTGCAATTTGGTACAAAATTCCATCAATTCCTCAAGTTTTAGTCTATCCTCGTCACTTCGAAGTGTGTTACCTCTTGCGAGCAGTGGATCATTGGAATGTTTAGATACATTCTCAAACCCAGTTTGAGAAATAGTATCCCTCATGGTTTCTTGGTGCCTCAGACCACTACCTGAACTAGTTCCTAAGGAACTTGGTTCATTAAGTGTTGCCTTGGATTGGGTCTTATCTATGTTACCCCTATCATACTCTGCATCTAAGCTAGTAGCAGTAGTGGCATCCATTTCCAAACTGTCATCCATCTCCTCATTGACAGCCTCATCCGCAACATTGTCTGTAGGACCACTAGACTAAGGTATCTCGGTGTCCTTTATCTTAGGCCTCCTAGGTTTTTGTTTCTTTTGAGGTTGAGATGTTGATGGTTGAATAATAGTAGGTATGTGATGGGGATTAGTGGGATTTGCTGAACCTTTACCCATTTCTTCTTGATGTTGTACCACCATTGTTTAAAATAAGGGTGTTTCTCTTCTAGAAAAGCCTTTCCCTACCCTTCTCATGTTTCTAAAAATATTCTTAGTGTGAGAGGATGTAACATAAATCCTTTTATGATTTGACATTCCTTCTAGTTGTTTCTCCAAAACACTTGTACAAATCTTGGATACATCAAGAATTTACCAGACACATTCTCTAAGTTCTTCACCATACTTTCAAATATGTACTTTGAAAAGTTAAACTTCTAGTTTGTAGCTAAATAGATGATTGCAGAATCCATAGTGCTACTAAACTCATTCCATGCAGTAGTCTTAGCACTTAGACATTGTAAAACATTATGAATAAGGAATTTCCATTGAGGGGAAAAGAATGCCTTATAGAAAGTAAGTTTTTGTGAAACTTTCTCATACCCTATGAGTGTAAGCTTTTCAAAGATAGTAGCATTGGGTAGACAATCAACACCTTCAGCATCTTCCAGGTGAAGATCTCTTCTTACAGTAGATTCGGTTATGATCACTTTCTTCCCATCCACTAGGGCTTGTAACTATACTTCCTCATTAACGGTTTTCGCCTTTACAATAGCCCAGAACTGTTCAATACATGAAGTATAGATTGTAGGATTGATCGTTAGTGCATATCTTATAGGATTTGCATTCAGAAAATCCACTATCTGCTCAAACCCTTCACTTTCAGCGGGTTTAGACAAAAACATGACCAAATTGTGAGTATCAGGAAACTGTAGGGTCGTCATTGTGTTGGGTTTTGATGATGAATGATGAAATTGAGTTAGGGATTGTGATTAGAGAGTATATGATTGAATGAAATTGATTAAATGAGTGATTTAAACCATTAATCGAAGTATTTATTAAAATACCCTCAATAGCATTAACGTTCAATAGCAGTAGTAAGTTATTCCAGCATTAACTTTCATCATCAGTAGTAAGTTATGCCTAGCAGCATTAACTTATGCCTAACAGCATTAAGTTATGCCAGCAATATTAACTTATGCCTAACAGCATTAAGTTATGCCAGCAGTATTAACTTATGCCTAGCAGCATTAAGTTATGCCTAGCAGCATTAACTTTAAGTCACTGGCATTAACTCTAATTCCATTCCAAACAATCTGTCTATTTTTAATATATTCAACTCTCTTTCTGTTTTTCAACTCACCACTTCTCTTAATTCTTTTACTCACCAAAACTCTCTGTCTGTTTTTATTCCACACATCTCTCTTTCTGTTTTTTAACTCACCACTTCTCTTAATTCTTTTACTTGCCAAAACTCTCTGTCTGTTTTTATTCCACACATCTCTCTTTTTGTTTTTATTCTCACCAACTCTCTCATTTCTTTTTCTCACCAAATTACTCTGTCTGTTTTTATTCTACACATCTCTCTTTTTGTTTTTATTCTCACCAACTCTCTCATTTCTTTTTCTCACCAAATTACTCTGTCTGTTTTTATTCTACACATCTCTCTTTCTGTTTTTATTCTCACTAACTTTCTATCATCACTTGAAGGTTTGGATCCATCATTAGGAGAACTCTTTGAAATTTGAGAGAATGGTAGATCAGTAGTCCACAATGGTAGCAGAATGTAATCTTTTCCAGGTATTGTCTCCATTCTAGCTTTACCTGCATCATCACATGCTTTTGTACCTGTATTACTATTAGACTGATTTCCTGCAACAACTGGCTTATAAATTATTGACTTTGTTAGTGCATCAATATCAAAAAGCTAATTTGGTCCACTTTCTGTAATATTAGGTGTATTCTCACTAAACTGGACATGCAGATTCTCTTCAAGTCTCCTAGTTCTACTGTTGAATACTCTAAATGCTTTACTATTGATTGATTACCTAAAAAAGAATCCTTCATCAGCCTTACCATCAAACTTGCCTAAGTGATCTATGGTATTGAGAATTGAAATAGGACACCTAAATGGTCTCATAAAGCCTAAAGCTAGTTTTCTACCAAGAAAAAGTTCATAAGGGGTCTTGTTATGAGGCTTAGTTACTAATACCTTATTTTGCACATAGCAAGCAGTATTAACTGCTTCAGCCCAAAAAGTAGTAGGTAGCTTAAAATCAGCTAGCATTGTCCTAGAAGCCTCAATTAGTGTTCTATTTTTCCTCTCAGCTACTCCATTTTATTGAGGAGTTCTGGCTACACTAAATTCTCTCTTAATACATTTTCTCTCACAAAACTGATTCATCTCCTTATTCTTGAACTCGGTTTCATTGTCACACCTAATTACCTTAACCCTTTGATCTATTAGATTTTTTACTCCAGTTATAAAGGACTTAAGAATGTCACTGGTCTTATCCTTAGTAGCTAGAAAGAAAACCTAACTAAACCTACTGTAATCATCTGTGACAACTAGGCAATACATCTTTTTCATTAAGCTTTTTACAAATGTTGGACCAAACAAATCCATGTGCAACATATGTAAAGGTTGGCTGATTGAACTTACTGTTTTGGACTTACAAGAAGCTCTATGTTGCTTTCCCTTTTGACAAGCAACACAGGTTTGATTATTTTCAAAGAGTTTTGAAGGTAAACCTCTTACAAGATTTCCTTTAACAAGTTTATTCATAGTCTTGAAATTTATGTGTCCAAGCCTCCTATGCCAAAGTGCAGATTCATCAGATGTGGCTTTTGCAAAGAGGCAAGTTAGACCCCCTTTAGGAACAACATTCTTTAAATCAACACTATACATATTGTTCTTTCTAGGAACTTTAAGTAAAACATGACTTTCATCAGTTAACTTAATGTTTGGAGATAAAATAATACATTCAGTGTCATTAAAGAGAACACTATTCTTTTTGTCACACATTTGTGAGACACTAAAGAGGTTAAACTTTAACTCTCTGCCTGTGATTTTCCCTCCTTTGGGGTTACCTCCGAAGGCAACATATCCTCTATCAATTTCTTCAAAGTCTGTAAGATAGGACATGTCCCCTGTCATGTGCCTTAAGCATCCACTATCAATCACTTCTTGATCCTGTAAATCCCTTTGTGGATTGCCCTGCACGTTAGATAAGAAAATCAGCTTCTTTTGGGGACCCAAGCCATTACTGACTTGGATCTGCCTTGTGCATCAACATAATCAAACTTCTTTAGGGTGATTGATGCACTGTTGTGTTTAGAAACATAGTCTACAACTTTAGTCTTTGGTTTCCAAACCCAACAAGCTGAGGCCTTAACAGCTTTAACCTGGTTTCCCTTAACAGCATTAAAGTTCTGCTTTTGGCCTAGCAGCATTAACTACTGCTTTTGGTCTAACAGTATTAACATTTTTATCCTTAACAGTATTAACCCTCTGATTAAAATTATTGTTTTTAAATGTTGTATTCTTGTGAATGGGCCTCTTAACAGTTGAAAGTGCAGGTTTAGAAAAATGTGACTTTGGTCTAGTAGCATTCACTGTTATTTTTGAGTGAGCAGCATTAACTTGTCTAGCAATATTAACTGATACTAAGCCAGACTTCATTAGTACTGCTCTTGGAACCATGTTCTTTTTGGGACAGGGGTGGGTCTTTTTGGCAAAATTTTGGTGATTCACCCTTTTAGCATTGTTCCAAACAGGTTTTTATCACCCTTTGATAATTACAATCAACCTACAAGTGATCAAAACTTCCACACACATAACGAGCTTTGTTAAACATCTCAAAATTACTTCCTAGTCTTTGAGACATCATATTATTCCAGTTTCTTTAATTGACTCTAGGAATGTGAGTGTTTTACCTATTGTGCTCAACTTGTTTAGCAGTTTTCCTATTAGTTTTGTTTGTTTGTTTAGCTTTGACAAAGTCTATCTTAACAAAACTAGGCTTGGCTGTTTTCTTTTCAATCTTAGTTTGAGACACATTTTCTTCCTCACTATCTGACACCCAATCCTTAATAATTAAAGCATTATTATTCTTCCTATCTGATTTAGGCTTTGCTTCACTAGCCTTAGCTTCACTAGTCTCAACTATAGGCTTCTTAACTGTAGGCTCACTAACTATAGGCTCATTTACAAACTCTTCTAGACCAGAGAATGACAAATCAGGTTTTGGAGGCATAAAGTTTCCTGTATAGGGAGGTGGAACAGTAGTATACCCTAAACCTGTTTTGCACTTATCAACTATCTGACAGTCTATTAAGTTTTTAGATGAATTCTCAAAATTTTCTACTGTTAGCTGAATTTCATCTTTTTGTTTTTGAGCTAGTTCTAACTTCCTTCTAAGCTCTATAATGGATACTTCTCTTAAATGAATCTCATGTTTTAAGACCTTGATATCTTCCTCATAAACAGACTCATTTTTCTTATAAACTAGAGGTCGTGCTTCTATAGACTCTAAACTTGTTTTATAAGCAATATCATTTAACTTAGATGTCCTTAAGTCTTTTAACAGTTGTTCATTTTGTTCTTTAAGAATTTTAACATTTTCTAAACAAGATGGTGAACAGTTTGAATCAGTAGATACCTTAGAGTTAGAACTTGTAGAAGAGTAAGCCATGTGTGCAAAGTTAGTTGGACCTTCTTCTGCTTGACCACTCCAATCATAACCAGAACCATCCAAAGACACCAAAGCATTAGAAGTAGTTGTCTCCACTGGCATAACCCTTCTTGTGTTCTCCCAATTCTTGTTTTCTTGGTTCCTTGGAGCCCTGCACTCCCTTGCAAAGTGTCCCCTTTTGTAGCAGTTGTAACACTCTATTTCAGACTTATCAAACCCAATGGTCTCAATACCATTCACAAAAAACTTCTTTCCAGTGTTCTTTAAGAATCTCCTTGCCCTCATTGTTAGCATAGCCATCTGCCACCTTAAATCCATCTCTTTTAAATCATCAAGATGAATTTGTTGCAAGTCCTCATTGTCAAGATGTGGACTGTTTGGTTGTCTTGCAAAGAAAGCACATATGACAGCATCACTCAAGTTGTCAATTGTTGTTGAGTTAACAGCAGTAGCTTGAGTGCTAGCAGTTTTAACATCATGAACAGTATTAACTACTCCATTTGTACTGCTGGTGCTGTTTGAGGACACAAAGGCTATGTTTTGTGTGTTTGTGCTTGTGCTTGATGTCCTTTTAACCTCTGGTTCATATATCTTTAAGTTGTTGTAAAGATCATCCAAGCTTAATGTATCTATCTTAGGCTTGTTCCTCCATACAATGGTATGTGTGTTTCATTATGGTGACAGACTTCTTAAGAACTTTTGATTCACATCTTCTTGTGAGATACTTTCACCATGAATCTCTAACTGATTGATAGGCTTTTGAAGCCTATCAAAGGTCTGATCTAACACCTCTGATGTAGATGCAGTAAAATTTTCATACTACTGCTTTAGAAGCCTATCAAAGACCTTGTGTGTAAAAGCAGTTTCTTCTTATTCAAAGCTTCTTAACCTGGCTTTGATACCACTTGTTGATTCAACTTGAATAGATCTAGAATTCCTTAGCTTGAGTAAGGTTTAGTTATGCAAGGTAAATCCTACACAACTATGGTAGAAACTTTGTAAAATATATGAAAGACTATGTGAAATCTAATCTTTGATCAATAAGAAGAATATGCAATAGAACAGTAATTCTAATGAACACACAGATTAAAAAACAAAGCTTCAATATATTAATACGGATACTCTAACTAGTATTAGGGTTACAAAACCTTAAAGCTATAACGATATCAAAACAAAAGATTTCTAGATTTCTTGATATTAAACTCTATGCCCTAGGACCTCCTTTTATACACCAAGGAGTCCTAGTCGATTTACAATATATTACTAAAACTTAGATTATTATCAAAGATCTATTCTATAAATAACAATCCTTATCTCATAAGTAATCTTGATCTCCAATCAATCTTTATCTTTTCTTCTGTCTTTATCCATTCTCTTTCGACAGTAGAAACTCTTTCAGCTGTCGTAATCTTTTAGCAGTTGTAACTTTGTACTAGCAACATTAACTCTTAACAAGCAGTAGTAACTTATACACCAGCAGCATTAACTGTGTACAAGTAGTAGTAACTACTTAGAATATTTTCTTCAATCTTCACCAGCAGTACTAACATATACTAGCAGTACTAAGTTACACTAGCAGTAGTAATATACTCTAGCAGTACTAACTATTTAGCATATTTTTCATTAAGATTACAGAACAACACTAAGTTTTGCTTAGCAGCAGTAACACAAACCTTAGTAGCAGTAACTTCAAGATCATCATGAAGTTTTTTAATCCAAACAAGCAAAGCCCATGGCCGATTACTATGATTGTATTTATACCCTCTCCACACATAGAGAGGGTGTTGGTTGGTTCATTTCTCACACATAATCTAATCTTTCTTTCTTTGTTATTTTCTCTTACTAAAACCTTCCTCCCATCTACTTTCTCTCTCTAGAATTTCTTCATTATTATTTGGTGTTATAGATTACTAGCATTCTACAATTGGTATCAAGAGCCATGGCGTGATTGGTTTAGTCTTGTGTTTGTTATTGTTTGTTTCGTTTTTTACATACAGTACCATTGTTCTTATTTTTTTCTTGTGTTCAAAGCTTTTTGTGTATACTAAATGATCATTTACCTTGGTAAATCTGATCTAGTATCTTTAGGATATAGGTGTACAAGCTTAGATTCAAGAAAAACATCATTTTTGTTAAACTTTTGTGTTCAAATAGCTTTAAAAAGTACAATTCTTGATTTCAAAATTTTTGCTTTAAAATCCATAAAGTTTGCATTTTTAAGGTACCTATAGGCTTAGTAATACTAGTTGTACAAGAAATTTTGGGTAAAAACAATCAAAAGTGAGTCTTTTTGTATTTTGAAAAATCTGAGTTTCGTTTTGTTGAAGGCGAGTTAACAATTTCTTTGGTGAAGGCGAATTAGCAATTTCTTTGGTGAAGGCGAATTAGCAATTTCTTTGGTGAAGGCGAATTAGCAATTTGTTTTAGAAGGTGATTTAACAGATTCCTTTTACAAGGCGATTTAACAAAATCCTTTACAAGGCGATTTAGCAGAGTTCCTTCACAAGGCGATTTAGCAACCTATTAGTATAAGGTGAATTAACATTATTCCTTGGAAAGGCGATTTAACAACTTCCTTTACAAGGCGATTTAACAACTTCTAAAAGAAAAATTAATTCACTTGAACACTTAAATTTGCTAAAGTAAATTATAAGGTTTATCTCTTTGATTTGTAAAATCCCGTGAAACATTCAAGTGTCTTCTCGATTTTATCAAGAGTTGTAAAATCCCGTGTAGTTTCAAGACTTACAACACTCAAAAGACAACTCACTAAACAACACAATTACTTTCAATCACTGTTCGATAAACAAGTAATCAAATATCATCAAATCAACATGGATTTAATTATTCCACTTTGACAAAAGAATACTCTTGCTGAGTACATGATACTCTCCGGTGCTGACAATCATCCACCAATGTTGGACAAGGACTTGTATGATTCTTGGAAAAGTCTAATGGAACTTTACATGCAAAATAGAGAGCATGGAAGAATGATTCTGGAATCAGTTGAAAATAGTCTACTTATTTGGCCTACTGTTGAAGAAAATGAAGTGACCAGAACAAAGAAATATGCTAAATTATCTGCTACTAAGAAAATTCAAACTGATTGTGATATGAAGGCAACCAATATCATTCTTCAAGGTCTTCCAGCTGATATCTATTCACTTGTGAATCATCACAGAGTAGCCAAAGATTTATGGGAGAGAGTTTAATTACTTATGCAAGGTACCTCTTTGACTAAGCAAGAAAGAGAGTGTAAATTGTATGATGCATTTGATAAGTTTACTCACATTAATGGGGAATAACTTCATAAGTATTACTTGAGATTCACTCAGCTGATCAATGATATGAACATTTACAACATGAAAATGGAGCAATTTCAAGTTAATACCAAGTTCTTAAACAATCTTCCACCTGAATGGAGTAAGTTTGTGACTGATGTCAAACTTGTGAAAGATTTGCATACTACCAACTTTGATCAGCTTCATGCATATCTTGAACAACACGAACTCCATGCAAATGAAGTTCGTCTTCTGCGTGAACGCAATCAAGATCCACTTGCATTTGTTGCAAATCAACAGATGACCCCACCTCACTTCAACACTTATCAGTCTTCATACAACAATCCTTAGCTTCAACAACAATTTTCACCATCTCTGTATTGATCAATTCATCCCAATCAACATTACTCATCTATTTATCCATCACAACCTCAATTCAGTCAGTCATCCATTCCACCATCATATCCATATCAGTCTCAAATGAATCATTAAACCTCATCTGTTCCACAAATTACTTATCAATCACCTCAAGTTACTACATAACCAATGACTACGTCACCTCTTGTGGACTCAGGTTTTGTTGTTCCTGTATTCTCTCCAGGAGATGATCTAATTGCTTTTCTCAACAAGGCAATGGCTTTTCTAATAGTTGTAGCTTCCTTAAGGTTCCCCTCAACCAATAATTAACTTAAAACTTCATCAAATCCAAGAAACCAAGCCACTATTCAAGATGGAAAGGTCACAGTGCAACAAGTTCAGGGGACACAAGGTTAAAGTTATTCTGGTACTGGGTATAAGAGTAATGTTACTAGTTCTGGGGGAAACAATGCAAGCGGACAGGCAAGGGTTGTTAAATGCTACAACTGTCAAGGTGAAGGACATATGGCTAGGCAATGCACTCAGCCTAAGCGACCAAGGAATGCAGCATGGTATAAGGAAAAGGCAATGTTAGCTGAAGCTTAGGAAGCTGGACAAATTTTGGATGAAGAACAACTCGTGTTTCTTGTAGATTTAGGGGTTCCAGATGGTCAAGCTGTTCAGACAATCATTCAAAACAATGCTGCTTTTCAGACTGAGGATCTTGATACCTATGATTCTGACTGTGATGATAGCTCGAATGCAAAAGCGGTTCTCATGGCTAATATTTCCAATTATGGTTCAGACGTTATCCAAGAGGTACCTCATTCTGAAACCTATCTTAATGATATGGAAAATCAAAGTATGCATGTCATGTAGGATTTTAAACAACCACTAGCTGTGGATTTTACAGATAATGAGATACATAGTGATAGCAAAATCATTCCGTACTCTCAATATTTGCAAGAAACACAACAGGCAAATGTTCAAGGTACTCATTTGCAGGCACAACAAGATTCAATGATTTTATCTATGATAGAACAAATGTTGGAACAAATGATTAATCATGTAGATAATTAGGAAAAGGCTAATAAGGAACAGAATAATGAATCAGTAACCGCTGAGCTAGAGAGGTATAAAGAACGAGTCAAAATGTTTGAACAACGTCTTAATATTGATTTAAGCAGTCGTGAAAAAATGATTGATTCTCAAATGGATGATATGATTAAGGAGAAGCTTGCACTAAAAGAACAAGTTGACTCACTTGAGTAAAATCTTTCTAAACAAATCAAAGAAAAGGAATGTTTGTTGCAAGCATTCAATGTTTCAAAAGTGAATCCAAAGAAAAGGAATATAAATATATGAAAAATGAAATTGATTTGGAAAAAAGATAAAGGAACTTGATAATATTCTTTTTAAAGTGGGTCAATCTGCTCAAACAGTGCACATGCTAACAAAGCCTCAAACTTTTTATGATAATGTACACAAACAAGCTCTAGGTTATCAAAATCCGTTTTATCTTAGGAAAGCTCAGTGGATTAAACCAACATTGTATAATGGTATTATTATTTCTGATAAACATGTTGCTATGCATGTGATTGATGATGAGGAAACATTGATTTTGAAAGAAAAGAGTCGATCAAAAATGTCTGAAAAAGCAAAGGATCCAAAGGTTATTAATAAAAACATTTCTCATAAACCTATTGATTATGAAAAATTAAATAGACTTTCTGAAGATTTTGGGAAACGTTTTACTCCACAACAAGAAATGGATGCTGAACAAGCTTTCTGGTTTCGTATATCTAATCCTACCATTGAATCTTCTAATCCACCACCTGTCAAAGTGGAAGTTCCCAGTGAACTACCTAAGGTGAGTTTAGTGAATGCAAACCTTAAAAAGCTTAAATTCCACCTCGCCCAGTTTGACTCAGTAGTAAAGAAGAGGACAACACCTAATGCTCGTACAGGAGGTGAATGGGGGTTTGAACATACAAAAATTGTTTTTAACAATGAAATTATTCCATTTCGAAAATCTTTAAAAGACATATTCAATGTGTTTGATAGAGATCTTCTAAATGAAATAATGGAAGTACAGACAATTTTAACTCCTATATTAATTTTATAAATTTACATTTTCAAAAATTGAGTTAAAATTGAAAATTTTGGATTCTGGCGAGTTTCGGACCATAAGTCACCTGTTATCGATCGAGAAGCTAATGAACGCGAAATTATAGCCCTGTAAATTTTATTAGAGGAATTTTAGATGGACATATTATCACCGACCTATTTTGGATGTGACGTGTTTTAAATTTTGCGTTTTTTGCGAAAAATAAAGAGTCGAACGTGCTTTTGGATGGATATCCGTTTTAATGAACGAGAAACCGTAAATTTATATTTTATTCTCGAGAGCTTGATAAATTTTTATTTTATTTTTATTTTTGTAATTTTAAACTTCTCCCGTTGGTTGCCGAAAACGAGACTAAAAATCGTGTTTTTATAAAAATTACCAAACCGGGCTAGCTTTTGGGCCCGAAAATCTACAAAATATCAAGTTAATAAAATTTTAGCCCAATCTCCTTATTTTTCTCCCAAAACCGGTTAGAAGAAAATAAAACAATGAATGTGTATTTTTTTTTATAGAAATTCTACTAGTGATATAACTCTAAAATATAAATTCCTACTTTTTAGCACATATACCAAATAAAATCTATCCTCTCCTATATTTTTTATAAAAATTTTGGTTCCCCTCCCCTTTTTATTTTTTTCAGCCGAATTATATACCCACATATATATAGATATGTAGTTATTTTTTTAATGCACATTAATACTTCCTTATTTATATACACAAATACATAATTATAGCAAAAATAAAACTCTCCCTTTGTATTTTTTTTCAATCGGCAGAAAGCCCAAAACCATGTACCCAACTCCTAGTTTTTCTAAAAACATCTCCTATATATATGCCTACACTCTAGCTAAAAATCACTAACCTAGTTATTTACTTACACACACAATCTTCTGCTTTTCTCTTTATTCAACACACATACAAAAACTTTCATACTCCACCATCTTTTACTCCAATCAAATCCACCATTCTACACTAAACCTAAAAGAATCCTACATCAAATAAATAATAATCCATCTATAAAAATTCACCATGCATGAAGTTATGAAGGTTCTTGATTATTGAAGATTTTAGTTTTTAGGGTTCTCCATCAAGTTGAAGATAAAAGAGTGTCAAGGGTAATTGTGGTTGTTTTTGTTAACAAGAATGTGAAGTAAAAATCAAGCACAGTTTTTGTTTGTTGGGTCCTATTATTCGCAGCGCATAAAGGGGTTCAAGAAGAAGTATTTTTGTGATTCTAATCCTCTATTTTTAAAGCTTTGTAAGCCTCTCTTAATCCTCCCTTTTTGATTCTCACCTAATGCTCGTACAGGAGGTGAATGGGGGTTTGAACATACAAAAATTGTTTTTAACAATGAAATTATTCCATTTCGAAAATCTTTAAAAGACATATTCAATGTGTTTGATAGAGATCTTCTAAATGAAATAATGGAAGTACAGACAGTTTTTGACCAAATGGACGTTGTTGTTCAACAGTTTTTAGTTGACAAACAATGTTTGGAAATTGCTAAGAAAGAATTATTTTTGGAAAATGATCGACTCTTACAACAAATCATGTCTCAAGAAGTTCTTTTAACTGTGATGAATTCTATGTCTTTGATTGGTGAATCTGTGAATATAGATGGAAATAGAAAAGAATCTTGTAATCTTGAGGCCGAGCTTTTGAAATCACAAAATACGTTTAATGATCTTTTAAAAAAATACTGACAACTTGAAAAACATTGTATTTCTCTTGAATTGTCAATACAACTTAATCAAGAAATTTTTCAAAAAGATGAATCTTGTAATAATCAAAATGCTTTCGAAATTCCAATTTTTTTTTAAAATAATGATTTAAAAGCTCAGCTTCAAGACAAAGTCGGTACCATTTGTAAGTTGAAGGATATTATAAAATCATTAAGCGATAAGTCCAAGGAAGAGAATGGCAATTATGATTATGGTGAATAGAGACAAAAAATGTGGAACTGGAGAATAGTGTGGCAAAACTGATTTTGGAAAACGAGCGTCTTTGTAATGAAATTAATCATGTGAAACAGGTTTTTAAAGAGCAGTTTGACTCAATCAAACAGACACGTGTTTGCACTAAAGAACAGAGTGACTCTTTAATTGATAAACTGAACTTAAAATCTGCCAAAAATAAGGATTTAAAAGCTCAAATTCAAGATAAGGTTTTTGTGATAACGTCATTGAAAAACAATTTACGAAAGTTAAAAGGAAAAGAAATTGTTGATATTGCTGCACAAACACCATCTACTCACACTATTGTTCCAGGCATGTTCAAGCTTGACTTAGAACCTTTAGCTCCTAGGTTATTACGAAATAGGGAAATTCACATAGAATACCTTAAGTACACTCAGGAACAAGCTGATAATATTTGGGGATTAGTCGAACAAGCTAAAGCAAAACAACCTTCAGATAAAGAGTTAGACTTTGCCTGTAAGCATACCCAACGAATTCAGAAATTACTTATATATGTTCAAGATACTTGCCTTAATGCGATTAAACTAAATGAGAAAAAGGTTGCTGTCACACCCAAAAACAAGGTGAAGAAAGTTAGGTTTGTTGAACATCTCAACAAGTAGAGTCATCTACAACATCAGATTCTAACACACCTGTGTTGTCTCTTACAGGATTGAAGTGTTCTACTAGTAATTGCGGATCAAAGCCTACATGCAATAAAAAGAATGATAGGATCTCGCGAACAACAAGTAGGAACATGAAGAATAAAGTAGAAGCCCAACCTAGGAAAGTTAATAAAAAGAATATTGTTGTTGAAACTATTTGTGATGTTGATGTTAAGCATTCACTGTTAAATGAGAATTCTGAACCTATTTGTGCTACTTGTAAGAAATCTATGTTTGATGGTGTTCATGATATGTGTCTTTTTGATTTTTTGGAAAATATGAATAGCCATGCTAAATCTGCTAAGAAACATAAAAAACAAAATATTTGGAAACCTACGGGTCATGTATTCACTAAAGTAGGACTTAAGTGGAAATCAACAAGCAGAACTTTCACTATAGTTGGTAATTCATGCCCTTTAACTAGGATCACTTCAGCTAACGTAGTGCCTCCTAAGAAAATCACTTCCGACTCAGTTGAAATCCAAAAACCAGAGCTTAAAGTTTATAGTAGGAAACCCAAAAATGGTAAAAATGTAGGTTCGAGTAAAAAAAACTAAGATTGGAGAATCTAAGAATGCTAACCACTCGGAACCCAATCATACTTGGGGATCCAATGCTACAGATATTCCATCGTCTTCTTCTCTTGTTATGACAGGTTGTCCATATTGTTCTCTGGTATCTGGACTCCGGATGTTCGAAACACATGACAGGGAACCGCTCTCAGCTCATGAACTTTGTTAGTAAATTTCTGGGTACAGTTAGATTTGGGAACGACAATATTGCAAGGATTATGGGGTATGGTAACTATCAGCTGGGAAATGTTACTATTTCAAGAGTATACTATGTTGAGGGGCTTGGATATAATTTGTTTTCTATTGGTCAATTTTGTGACGCGGATCTTGAAGTTGCATTTTGGAAAATCACTTGCTTTATTCGTAATTTAGAAGGCGTTGACCTACTTTCCAGATCCCGTGACATAAATTTGTACATAATTTCTCTTGATGACATGCTTAAAACATCTCTGATCTGTCTTCTATCCAAAGCGTCAAAGATTAAGAGTTGGTTATGGCATCGTCATTTATCTCATCTCAACTTCGGTACTCTTAACAAGCTAGCTAAAGACGGTCTTGCACGAGGCATTCTACGACTCAAATTTCAGAAAGATGATCTGTGTTCAGCATGTGCATTAGGAAAAAGCAAGAAATCCTCTCATCAACCTAAAGCTGAAGACACTAACCAGGAATAACTATATCTTTTGCATATGGATTTGTGTGGCCCGATGCATGTGGTGAATATTAATGAGAAAAGGTATATCTTAGTGATTGTCGACGATTACTCAAGATTTACTTGGGTCAGATTTTTGAGATCAAAAGATGAAGCTCCAGAGGCCATCATTAAATGCATCAAAAATATTCAAGTTCGTTTGAATGCCATTGTCCGTAATGTTCAAACAGATAATGGAACCGAATTTGTCAATCAGACACTTCGTGAATTTTGTAAAAATGTTGGCATCTCGCATCAAACATCTATTGCTCGCACTCCTCAGTAGAACGGCGTTGTCAAAAGGTGAAACTGAACTCTTGTAGAAGCTGCTCGTACAATGTTAATATTTTCTAAAGCTCCATTATTTTTATGGGCCAGAGCAATCAATACAGCCTGTTACACCTAAAACCGTTCAATAATCCGCCGTCGATACAACAAAACTCCATATTAGCTTATGCAAGATAAGAAACCGGATTTATCATTCTTTCATGTCTTTGGTGCACTTTGTTATCCTACCAATAACAATGACGGCCTGGGTAAATTAGATGTAAAAGCTGACATTGGTATTTTCGTTGATTACGCGCCCGCAAAGAAAGCGTTCAGAATCTACAACAAAAGAACCCATAAAATTATTGAAACAATTCATGTGACATTTGATGAGCTGACAGCGATGGCTTCTAAATAATTCAGTTCAGGACCCAGGCTTCATTCTATGACTCCTGCAACATCCAGTTCAGGACTCGTTCCAAACCCTGTTTCTCAAGAACCTTGTATTCCACCACCGAGAGATGATTGGGATCGCTTGTTTCAATTGATGTACGATGAATACTTCACTCTTTCATCAATTGATGTTTCTCCAGTTCAAGAAGTTGCTACTCCGAGAGCTGCGATATTATCCGATTCTCCTATGTCAACTTCCATTAACCAGGATGCTCCATCATCAAGTACTCCATCAACACAAGAACAAGAACAATCTCCAAACATTTCTCACGGTTATGAAGAATCACCAAAAGCACCAATCTTTCATGATGATCCACTTAATGAATCTCCTCATGAAGAATCAACTTCTCAAGGGTTGTCATCGAATGTGAGACAAGCCTACACTCCATTTGAACACCTTGGTAAATGGACTAAGAATCATCTAATAGCAAACGTAATCGAAGATCCTTCTCGCTCTGTATCTATGAGAAAGCAACTCCAAACTAATGTCATGTGGTGTTACTTTGATGCCTTCCTAACTTCAGTAGAGCCTAAGAACTTCAAACAAGCAATGACCGAACCATCTTGGATCGATGCAATGCAAGAAGAAATTCATGAATTTTAAAGACTAGAAGTTTGGGAATTGGTGCCGTGTCCAGATAAAGTGTTATTGATCAAACTAAAGTGGATTTATAAGGTCAAGATGGATGAATTTAGCGGGGTACTAAAGAATAAGGCTAGACTAGTTTCTCAAGGATTCAAGCAAGAAGAGGGAATCGATTTTGAGGAATCATTGGCACCGGTTGCTAGAATTGAGGCCATCCGTATCTTCGTAGCAAATGCCGCTCATAAGAATATGATGATCTACCAAATGGACGTCAAAACGGCTTTCTTAAATACCGAGCTCAAAGAAGATGTCTATGTTTCTTAACCAGAATGATTTGTTGATCAGGACAACCCATCGCATGTGTACAAGCTCAAAAAGGCCCTTTACGGTCTAAAACAAGCACCACGTGCATGGTATGACATGCTGTCAAGTTTCTTCATTTCACAACATTTCTCTAAAGGTGCAGTGGATCCAACACTCTTCACACGGCAAGCTGGGAATGACTTATTACTGGTATAAATTTATGTTGATGATATAATATTTGCATCCACTAATATTGCTATGTGTAATGAGTTTGCTAATCAGATGACCACTAAGTTCAAGATGTCAATGATGGGGCAGAATTCATTCTTTTTAGGATTACAAATTTCTCAAAGTCCATCTTTATAAACCAATCTAACTATACTTCTGAAATTGTTAAAAAACAAGTTGGAAGTTACCCCCCGCGTTGCGGCGGGGCTGCTTTTTTGTGATTGTTGTTTAGCGCAAGTGACTGTTGAAGATGAGTGATAGAGATGAGAAATTAAAACTTTTACTAACAATACTAATCAATGTATTTCTAGATATTAAAATTATGATGCACACACTAACTTTAAACTAATGTTTAATTTAAAACCCAAATCCAAACGATAATTACAATTACAAACATCAACTTAATCAATCAAATTGTTAACTTCACAAGTACCAGACAATCAAAGTCTAACAACCTTATGTTACTTTCTATACAAATTAAAAATCAACATGAATTTTTAAATGGGTCCTGCCAGCATCACATATGACTTCCCATCCAAATACTTGGCAACTTCTGCCATATTTTACCATCAGATCCCATACATGCAAAAAACATACTGGCAATAGATTTGCATTAGTTTCAAATAGAACCTATGGCTAGGTGATATGTACAATGTATATGCATGACTGTAACACAACCTAATGAATCATTAAAGGTACTACTGAGCTCATTAGTACAACATATCAGCCCAAAGTGAGCAGTCCAAATATTATTGAACAATCACACAAACAAACTCAATCCGCTCACTCGCACACCAAAGCTAACTAAAATTAAGCATTCAGAATCACTACTAATTAAAGATTAGTTATTCC
>BQNB010001116.1:0-119902 GCA_026074375.1 Tanacetum coccineum
TGTTTCATACCATGCTCTAGGAGCTTGATGCAGTCCATAAAGTGCCTTTTCTACTTTGTATACTCTGTCTGGGAAGTCTGGATCTTCAAATCCTGGTGGTTGACAAACATAGACTTCGTCTTCAATCTTACCATAAAGAAAAGCACTCTTGACATCCATCTGGTACACTACAAAGTCTTTAAATGATGCATAGGCTAAAAATAGCCTAATTGCTTCAATTCTTACAACAGGGGCAAAGACTTCATCATAGTCAATCCCTTATTCTTGTGTGTACCCTTGAGCATCCAATCTTGCTTTATTTTTAATCACAATTTCTCTTTCAACCTTTTTATTCCTGAAAACCTATTTAGTACCAATAGCACTTTTTCTATTTGGTAAATCTACTAAAGCCCAGACTTCTTGTAACTTGAATTGTAGAAGCTCTTCCTACATAGCCTCTATCCAGCTTGCATCCTTTAATACATGAATTACCTTTTTAGGTTCTTCTTATGATAAAAAGCAAGCAAACAAGTAATTTTGAAAGTCTTTATGATTTGTTCTTTGCTGAACTGAACTAAACAAACCATGTTCTTCCAAATTCTTTGTCATTCTTCTTATTTGAGGTGTTGAATTCAAGTCTCCAATAATTTGTTCAACTGGATGATCTTTATGAACTCTTGTAATTGGAATAGGACTGACATGCATAAATGCATCTAAATTTTTCATGTTAGCCTCTGTACCAACATCTTCATCATCATCTAAATAGACATTATCTTCCAAAGGAGGCATATTTGGATTAAGTAAAAGTTCAATGCTTGTTTTTCTACCAACAACATTAACTTCATTTGTGCTAGCAACATTAACATTATTAGTGCTTTTAACATTATCTTCCTTCTCTTGATCAATACCTTCACTATATTTTCTTGGATTTTCATCAACCTTCTTTCCATCATCACCTAAAGGTTTGAATCCAGCATTATGAGAACTCTTTAAACTTTGAGAGAATGGAGGATCAGCAGTCCACAATGGTAGTAGTATGTAATCTTTGCCAGGTACTGTCTCTATTCTAGCTTTACCTGCATCATCACATGCTTTTGTACCTGCATTATCATTAGACTAATTTCTTGCAACAACTGGCTTGTAATTTATTGACTTTATCAGTGCATCAATATCAAAAAGCCAATTTGGTTCACTTCCTGTAATATTAGGTATATTCTCACTAAACTAGACATGCAGGTTCTCTTCAACTATCCTAGTTATATTGTTGAATACTCTAAATGCTTTATTATTGATTGAGTACCTAACAAAGAATCCTTCATCAGCCTTACCATCAAACATTCCTAAGTGATCTATGGTATTGAGAATTGTAACAGGATACCTAAATGGTTTCATAAAGCTTAAAGCTGGTTTTCTACCAAGAAAAAGTTCATATGAGGTCTTGTTATGAGGCTTAGTTACTAATACCCTATTTTCCACATAGCAAGCAGTATTAACTGTCTGCTTCAGCCCAAAAAGTAGTAGGTAGCTTAGAATCAGCTAGCATTGTCCTAGCAGCCTCAATTAGTGTTCTATTTTTCCTCTCACTACACCATTTTGTTAAGGATTCTAGTTACCCTAAATTCTCTTTAATACATTTCCCTCTCATCACAGAAACTGATTCATCTCCTTATTCTTGAACTTCCAGTTTTTCATTGTCACACAATACCTTACCCCTTGATCATTAGATTTTTCTACTCTAGTTATAAAGGACTTAAGTATGCCACTAGTCTCATCTTTAGTAGCTAGAAAGGAAACCCAACTAAACCTACTGTAATCATCTACGACAACTAAGCAATACATCTTTTTCATTAAGCTTTTTACAAATGTTGGACCAAACAAATCCATGTGCAACATATGCAAAGGTTGGCTGATTGAACTTACTATTTTGGACTTACAAGAAGCTTTATGTTGCTTTCCCTTTTGACAAGCAACATAGGTTTGATTATTTTCAAAAAAATTTAAAGGTAAACCTCTTACAAGATTTCCCTTAACCAGTTTATTCAATGTTTTGAAATTTATGTGACCAAGCCTCCTATGCCAAAGTTTAGATTCATCAGATGTGGCTTTTGCAAAGAGACAAGTTAGACCTCCTTTAGGAACACATTGCTTTACATCAACACTAAAACATATTGTTCTTTCTAGGAACTTTAAGTAAAACATGACTTTCATTCAGTTAACTTAAAGTTTGGAGATAAAATAATGCATTCAGTGTCATTAAAGAGAACACTATTCTTTTTGTCACACATTTGTGAGACACTAAAGAGGTTAAATTTTAACTCTCTTACAAAATACACATTCTCAAAGTCTAAATTACTAGTTTTGATTGTACCTCTGCTTGTGATTTTCCCTCCTTTGGGGTAACTCCAAAGGCAACATATCCTTTATTAATTTCTTCATAGTCTGTAAGATAGGACATGCTCCCTGTCATGTGCCTTGAGCATCCACTATCAATCACTCCTTTATCCTATAAATCCATTTGTGGATTGCCCTGCACATGTGGTTAAAAAATCAGTTTCTTTTGGGGACCCAAGCCATCACTGACTTGGATCTGCCTTGTGCATCAACATAATCAAACTTTTTCAGGGTGATTAATGCACTGTTTGTAATTTCGAAATTATGGGTCTAAAACTTAGTCTTTAGTGTTCCCAAAGCCAACCAAGATGAGCCTTAACTGCATAACAATTATTTGCCCTTAACAGCAGTAACTACTGCTTTTGGACCTAGTAGTAATTAAACATTTTAACCTTAAACATATTAACCCCTCTAATTAAAATTATTGTTTTTAAATGTTGTATTCTTATGAATGGGTCTCTTAACAGTTGAATGTGTTGTTTTAGAAGGATATGACATTGGTCTAGCAGCATTCACTTTTGTTTTTGAGTGAGCAGCATTAACTTGTCTACCAGTATTAACTGATACTAAGCCAGACTTCATTAGTACTGCTCTTGGAACCATGTTCTTTTTAGCACATGGGTAAGTCTTTTAGCAAAGTTTTTATGATTCACCCTTTTAGCATTGTTCCAAACAGGTTTTACCATCCTTTGATAATTACTAAACTGTTTTTGATGGTTATCACAATCATACTGCAAGTGATCAAAACTTCCACACACATATCAAGCTTTGTTAATCGTCTCAAAATTACTTCCTAGTCTTTGAGACTTTATATTATTCCAGTTTCTTTGATTGCCTCTAGGAATGTGAGTGTTTTGTCTATTGTTCTCAACTTGTTTAGCAATTTTCCTATTAGTTTTATTTGTTTGTTTAGTTTTGACAAAGTCTATCTTAACAAAACTAGGCTTGGCTGTTTTCTTTTCAATCTTAGTTTGAGACACATTTTCTTCCTCACAATCTGACACCTAATCCTTAATAGTTGGAGCACCATTATTCTTCCTAACTGCTTTAGGCTTTGCTTCACTAGCTTTAACTTCATTATTCTAAACTACATGCTTAATAACTGTAGGCTCACTTGTAAACTCTTCTAAACCAGAGAATGAAAAATCAGGTTTTGGAGGCATAAAGTTTCCTGTATAGGGAGGTAGAACAACATTATACCCTAAACCTGTTTTGCACTTATCAACTATCTGACAGTCTATTAGTTTGCTTAAGTTTTTAGATGAATTCTCAAAATTTTCTACTGTTACTAATTTTTAACCTTTTTGTTTTTGATCCAGTTCTAACTTCCTTCTAAGCTCTATATTTGCTACTTCTCTTAAAATAAATCTCACATTTTAAGAACCTTGATATCTTCCTCATAACAACTCATTTTTCTTTATAAATAGAGAAGTCTTGCTTCTACAGACTCTAAACCTGTTTTATAAGCAATAGCATTTAACTTAGATGTCCTTAAGTCTTTTAATAGTTGTTCATTTTGTTCTTTAAGAATTTTAACATTTTCCAAACAAGATGATGAACAGTCTTTAAATTAGTAGATACCTCAGAGTTAGAACTTGTAGAAGAGTAAGCCATGAGTGCAAAGTTAGTTGGACTTCTTCTGCTTTTATCACACTCTAATCATAACCCATGAACCATCACAAGACACCAAACATTAGAGTGTTGTCTCCAGTGGCACAACCCTTCTGTGTTCTCCTATTCCTGTTTTCTTTGGTTCACTTGGAGCCCTATACCCCTTGCAAAGTGTCCCCATTTTGTGGTAGTTGTAAGAACACTCCATCTTAACTTAATCAAAGCTAAATGTCTCAGAACCATTCACACAAAAAACTTCCTTCCGTGTTCTTTAAGAATCTCCTTGCCCCCATTTTAGCATACCATATAGCTACCTTAAATCTATCTATTCTAAATCATCAGGATGAATTTGTTGCAAGTCCTCATTGTCAAGTTGTGGACTGTTTGGTTTTTGACTAGCAAAGAAAATCACAGATGAAAGCAGCACTTAAGTTGTCAATTTTTGTTGATTAACAGAGTAGTCTTGAGTCTAGCAGTTGTAGCACAATGACATATTAACTGCTCCATTGTACTGTAGGTGCTGTTTTGAGGATCACAAGGCTACATTTTTGTGTATTTGTGCTTGAGCTTGATGTCCTTTTGACCTCTGGTTCATAGATATTCAGGTTGTTGTAAATACCATCCAAGCTTAATGTATCTATCTTAGACTTGTTCCTCCACACAATGGTATGTGTGTTCCATTCTGGTGATAGACTTCTTAAGAACTTCTGATTTACATCTTCTTGTGAGATACTTTCACCATGAATCTCCAACTAGAAACTGATATCTTATGAAGCCTATCAAAAGGTATGATCTAAAACCTCTGAGCTATATGTGCAATAAAATTTTCATACTGCTGCATTAGAAGATTCCTCTTGATCTTTTTTAGTAGCAGCATTCCCCTCCAAACCTCGTTCTCAAAAACAGCCTACAGCAATGAACTTGGCATCTTTATATGAGTTTAAACTTCTAATTGATGTTTCATTAGGGATGCCTATCAATAAAGTGCTCTTGCTTTCCAACTCTAACCTCCTTTGTGCCTTTTCTTCAGCAGTTGTAGGAGCAATTGTAGTCTCAATACCTTTAACAACTTTTGTTATTGGAGGTGCACTACCATTCTCTATGACTTCCAATAAGAAAACCAATCTATCATGGATGTACTGTTCCATTCTCACCTCAAATCTCATAATCCACCTGGTTTAAGCATAGGAAACTTTTGAATGCAAGCCACTATATTGCTGAGTCTTGAATCCATCTTCTTTGTAACAAACAGACCTTTTAGTTCTGTAAAAGCAGTTTTTTCTTATTGAAGAGCTTATCTCAACATAGCTCTGATACCACTTAATGATCCCACTTAAAATAGATCTTGAATTCCTAGCTTTGTGTAAGGTTTAGTTATGCAAGATAATTCCTACACAACTATGGTAGAAACTTTGTAAAATATATCAATGATTATGCGAAATCTAATCTTTGATCAATAAGAAGAATATGTAATAGAACAGTAGTTCTAATGAACACACAAATTAACAAACAAAGCTTCAATATATTAATACGAATACTCTAACTAGTATTAGGGTTACAAAACCTAGAAGCTATGACAATTCTATGAATGATTACGTTTTGGTACATAAAAACTCTATGCGCCTAGGTCCCTCCTTTTATACACCAAAGGAGTTCTAGTTAATTTACATATATTCCCTAAAACTTAGAATATTCTTAAGATCTATTTTATAAATAACAATCCTTATCAACAAAGTAATCTTGATCTTCAAGCATTCTTTATCTTTCAGCAGTTGTAACTTTGTACCAGCAGCATTAACTCTTAACAAGCCGTAGTAACTTATACACCAGCAGCATTAACTGTGTACAAGCATATAACTAACTTAGAATATTTTCTTCAATCTTCACCAGCAGTACTAACTTTACTCTAGCAGTACTAACATATACTAGCAGTACTAAGTTACACTAGTAGTAGTAATATACTCTAGCAGTAGTAACTAGCAGTACTAACTACTTAGCATATTTTTCGTTAAGATTACTGAACAACACTAATTTTTGCTTAGCAGCATATCTCTAACCTAGTAGTGTAACTTCAAGAAGCTTTAATCTACAGAATGATTAGTTGGATTCGTTTTTACTTAAGGGCCTGGAAAAATCGATTAATCAGTCAAACCTAGAGAGTTGTGATTCTATAGGAGATAAGTTTGACAACGATTTAGATCTTGGAAATCCAATACGGCGTATCAACCCTGTTAAAACACCGTATTCAGTAGCAAAGGAAATAGTGAGATATGATGGAGTAGAAAGTGAACACCGTTATTTAGCTAATGCTAATAAGATTGATGAAAAGAAACCTGAGCTGAAAGATTTACCGCATCACTTAGAATACGCGTATCTACATGGTGATAAATCCTTTCCTATAATTATCTCATCTGAGTTGTCCGAAAAGGATAAAATGTTACTTTTGTAGGTATTGGAGAAACGCGAGGGAGCTGTTGTTTCGAAAATGTCGAACATTAAGGGAATAAGTCCATCATTATGCACACACAAAATCTTAATGGAGGATGACCTGAGCAGTAGTAACTTCAAGAAGGCTTTTAATCCTAACAGGAATGATCAGTTGGGTTCGTTTTTACTTAAGGGCCTGGAAAAATCGATTAATCAGTCAAACCTAAAGAGTTGTGATTCTATAGGATATAAGTTTGACAATGATTCTGATCTTGGAAATCTAATATGGCGTATCAACCCTGTTAATACGCCGTATTCAGTAGCATAGGAAACAGCGAGATCTGATGGAGTAGAAAGTGAACACCTTTATTCAGCTAATGCTAATAAGATTGATGAAAAGAAACCAAGCTGAAAATTACCACATCACTAGAATAAACCTTATCTACAGTGAAAATCCTTCCTATAATTATCTCATATGAGTTGTCTGAAAAGGAGAAAATGTTACTTTTGTAGGTATTGGAGAAACGCGAGGGAGCTGTTGTTTGGAAAATGTTAAACATGAAGGGAATAAATCCATCATTATGCACATACAAAATCTTAATAGAAGATGACCTGAGCAGCAGTAACTTCAAGAAGGCTTTTAATCCTAACAGGAATGATCAGTTGGATTCGTTTTTACTTAAGGGCCTGGAAAAATTGATTAATCAGTCAAACCTAGAGAGTTATGATTCTATAAGAGATAAGTTTGACAACGATTCTGATCTTGGAAATCCAATACGGCATATCAACCCTGTTAATACGCCGTATTCAGTAGCATAGGAAATAGCGAGATCTGATGAAGTAGAAAGTGAACACCTTTATTCAGCTAATGCTAATAAGATTGATGAAAAGAAACCTGAGCTGGAAGATTTACCGCATCACTTAGAATACGCGTATCTACATGGTGATAAATCCTTTCCTATAATTATCTCATCTAAGTTGTCCGTAAAGGAGAAAATGTTACTTTTGCAGGTATTAGAGAAACACGAGGGAGCTGTTGCTTGGAAAATGTCAAACATTAAGGGAATAAGTCTGTCATTATGCACACATAAAATCTTAATGGAGGATGAATTCAAACCTGTCATTCAACCCAAAAGGCATTTAAATCCTAAAGTCCAAGATATAGTGAAAAACGAGATTGTTAAGTTACTTGATTCTGGATTGATTTATCTAATCTCGGATAGTTCATGGGTTAGCCCTATTCATGTTTTCCCAAAGAAAGGAGGAATGACTGTAGTATTGATGGACAACAACGAATTGATTCCCTTCTCTAACAGTTACAAGATACTGAGTTTGCATCGATTATCGAAAACATAATGATGCACTCCGAAAGGATCATTTTCCTCTTCCATTTAATTGAACCAAATTGTTAGAACATTTATCTGGGAATGTAATACTATTTTCATATGATGGTTTTTTAGGATTCATCCATATTCCAATAGCACCAGAAGATCAAGAGAAGACGACGTTCACTTATCCTTATGGAACTTTTTCTTACAGGAAAATGTCGTTTGGGTTATGCAACGCACCTGCAACTTTTCAAAGATGTATGACGGCGATTTTCCACGACATGGTGGAAGACTTTATTGAAGTGTTCATGGATGATTTATTAATATTCGGTAACTCTTTTAATTGTTGTCTTGCTAATTTGGATAAAATGCTTGCTAGATGTGAAGAAACCAACCTTGTGCTGAATTAGGAAAAATGTCATTTTATGGTAAAAGAAGGCATTGTTTTGGGACACAAAATTTCTAGGGCAGGTATCAAAGTTGATAGAGCTAAGATCGATGTAATAGCTAAGTTACCCTAACCTTAACATACTAAAAGTGTTTATAAGTTTCTTAGGTCATGCAGGGTTTTATCAAAGATTCATAAAATATTTTTCCATGATCTCTAAACCAATGACCCAACTTTTGATGAAAGACGCAAAGTTTGATTTTTCTGATGATTGCAAAAAGGCATTTAATGTTTTGAAAGAAAAATTAACTATAGCACCTATTATAATATCTCCCAATTGGAATGTCCCCTTTGAATTAATGTGTGACGCTAGTGATTTGCTGTTGGGGTTGTTTTAGGACAACGAATAGATGTGAAATTCAAACCGATCTATTATGCTAGTAAAACAGTCAATAATGCCCAAGAATATTACACCACTACTGAAAAAGAACTTCTTGTAGTTTTTTTCTCTTTTAAATTTATATTTTGCCGACTTAACCAAAAACAACACATTAACGGGCAGTGTACCAGGCCGGTGGTAGATTTATGGTAAGTAGGGTGTCGAACACTTGAAACGAGGTTAAATCTATCAATTTATTAATATTTTGGTTATCTAATCTAAGTTAATTCTAATCTAATTCAAACCTATGCTAAGTTCTAATCCTAATTCTAACAGGTAAAAGGGGGGGTTTCAGCCTAAGAGACCGGCACGGGTTCGGCTAGTAACTACAAACGATTCAAGACACTTTATCCCACGTAAGAAAATTAACAGAAGATAAAAGAGCGGTCAAGCCTTATGATAGAAAACTATATTAGCCATCATTAATCCGATTAGAAGTTGGTTTGTTTATTTAGTGCAATGATTACTTATCCGAAAGGCATAATCATTCTTAGACTTGGGCGAGACTTCATCCATAAACCTAGACCAACATTAGATTATGTCACCATTAAAGTATCCGCCTAAAGCAACCTTATTTGTGGCGGATTAAATAGATCTATCTTAGGATTAAAGAAATGGTGATCTTGTTAAAACCCCTAGATCATAGAGACTTAACCCACTTACTGTTTATTGAACATTTTTATACACAAGTAATCCACTTGTCAACTATCCAATGAATCAGAAAACATTAGTTTGTTGAATTATCTAGATTCACCTACTAGTCCAAACATGTTTCAATAACCAAAGGCAATACCGATTAACTAGTTAAGCCTTAAGCGTATCCTTAGCACGGATTTTAGAAGACAATATTCATGATCCTAATGATTTTAGATGTATAATTTACTAACATGAGAGCTATCCCGCATCTAGATTACTTGGTCCGTATACTAGATCTAGTTTGAATGATAGTCGCATACAAAACCAACGAAACAAGTATGTGATAAACATAAACAAGCATGCAACGATAAATTTAAAGATCGCGATATAAACAAAACCAAACACTCAGATCTTCAAAATAATGGTTAATACCCGAAGGTATTAGCCTTCAAACATCATAATTAATACAAAAGTAATGGCTTAGCCAAGGTAATCTAACCGAGTTAACGAATGATACCAAAAACTGATCGATTACAAAAGTATAAGAAATTACACGTTGTCTTCTATGGATTAGAATGCATTGCAAGACCTCTTCTGCTCTTTTGTCAACTAAAAAATCAACTTTTGAGGTTTAGGTATCAAGAATAGATTTAGCACACCTTTAAAACCCATTTTGAGTTTGTATTTATAGGGTCTGGAGTGGTGTCGATACGACGGCGTACCCAAGTATTGGATACTAATTTGGGTTTCTGAGTAGGGACCTACGTTTGATATCTTCTAGAAAAATTTACATAACTATATCTCCAATACGGCGTATTGGTCTTCTGGATACGGCGTATTAAACTTGTTTCCTTTGTGGTCTTTGGTGAGTGCAGGCACGAATACAACCGTATCTTCCTTGATGGATATGGCGTATTGGTTGTTAGAATAGTAATCTTCAAAATATCTTCGTTTAAGCTCCAGAATGCGCTCCTTTTGCAAATATTCACCAACTACTTCGTAATTACTGCAATTCTCAAATAATTATACAAAATGGGTTAATTACTTGGGATAAATGATGCTATAAAATAGACGTAATTTGATGTCATCAAATTCCCCCCCCCACTTGAATCCTACTTGTCCTCAAGTAGCCTTTAGAAGTTTAAAAAAATGTATCCCTAAGGATATTTTCTATTAAAGCATTTATTTGATCTATTACAAGTACACAACCAAACACCTCATGAAATAGGAAGAAAAAACACTCAAATCACTCAACTAATCTATGTGGTAACATGTAACTAATTCACTCAATTGCTCAGTCGTGACGAGTATTCTATCATAAGCTTGGCAAAGATACACATCTCCACCGTTAAAGCTAAGGAGTAATAAGTTTATAAAGGTAATATGGGTTTTTATGATAAGTGAAGAATACTAGTAATCTTTAATGATATGCAAGAACTAGAGAGGTAAGTGGGTTGGAAAGTTTCTAGAGAAAGAAAGTAATATTGAATATTATGTATGTGAAAAATAAGAAATGAAATAACCAACCACCCTCTCCAAGGCATGGAGAGGGTATATAAACTACATACATGGCCGGCCCATGGCCTTAAACGGCCCTTCCATAGGCCTTGGGCCGAGACTAGCTTACTAGACTAATCATATAACAAACTACGGGCTAAGACTATTACAACTTGAAAACCGTTAACTTTCTTGTTTCGAACTACTCCCCCTAAGGGAGGTCACATGAAAGATTCCATTTTACAAATTTAAACTAAGCATACTATGCTATAATCTCTTAGGCTTTTTTTAGCTAGTAACGTTGACTTTCTCGTTGTGAATATGTTTGTAGTAATCTTAACTTTAAGCTCGAGAGCTTAATTCTTTATTTTTACTTGTAAGTTGGAGATGTGATTCTTGAGCACTGTGAGATCATCAAAGAATCAACCAGCAAATCTCGTTTCGCCATTCATGTGACTTGTCATCTTGTGGATCTTGTACTCTGACCAACAATGCTCATAAACCTTTTCTTGATTTTGTTTACTTGAAAAGCTTAATGTTGCATCATTCCTTTGAAAATCTTTAACTATAACACTTTGTCAGTTCGAGAAAGATGTTCGGTATCAGAGTGATAGAAACTTCTTTGAGATTCTTTGACTTTAACACTTCATCACATCAAGAAAGATGTTCGGTATCAGAGTAGCGAAAGTCTTGAAATATGTACTTGAGCTTTCATGATGTCTTTTATGTTTGTCGTCTGGTACGTAGGCATGTGCTATGATTCTTTGAGTCGCTAGAATCAGTACCTTCACCACCATCTTTACGTATCCTGCATTTAAACAGTTAGCAATAAATCTGGGGGACAAATATGGCTTTGTCATTCGTCCAGGTGTGGTTAGAGTAACCTTCGAATCCATGAGGATCGACCTGTGATTAGGTAGATTCAATTTTAAGAAGAATCTCCTTGACAGGATTTCCAGCTGAAGTATAGAATCTTTCTAACACATTTGCATTAGATTCATCAAACTCAGCATGTTCTCATTATCGGAACGCTCAAAGAGACCGCACGATAAGAGTGAACCATGAGATTACTATCCAAACACACGATTAAAATAGAAAAATCAAATTTAAAATCAATCAACGAGTGTCCCACTTGCTAAAGTGGTATTGGTGACACATCAAAGAGTGTTAATCATTTCAAAAATTCATCATCAATCGTCAATCCATATCCTAGAACAAGTTTGATTCTTATAGAATCGCACCATCGTTTCTTTCCAGTTGTCACAAGTTTGATTCATAAAGAATCGCACAAGTTACCTACCATGAGCTTGTTTGATGTTGGCTCAAGCAGGATTTCCATCTTCATTGTGAATGAATTCACTCTGATGTTCTGGCAAAATCACAAGGATAATGCGTAGGACTCTTAATATATATCTTGTAATTCACATTGTGTGACTTAGCAAGCAGAATTTGGACATGTGTCCTAATGAGAGTTTTGATGATCTCTTTTGGCTTAACCTCAATAGTGCACTTTTAGATTTTAGGAGCGAGGCTGGAGCAAACAGACTGCCACCTTTTCAATATCAACTAACTCGGAGTGAGAAAGTCGATAGAATTGTGTTTAATCTTCGTGAGAAATGAAACGCAATCTTTTGAGAAGACTTTAAGGGCTAGGGAGGGTGTCATAGCGTCACTGGGTCCCAGACATCTTCAATGTCAGACAACTCCTTAGTGTTTCTTTCTCTAAGACAGTTTATGTATTGACCCGGTTTCTGCCTAAGTGTATGGAGGGCTTCTTTCTTTTCACCCTTTATCCTTACATTTCTTTTTCATTCTTCAACCCCTTCAATGCTTACCGAGACTTCATAACTAACACCTTGCTGGGTTTGTTCCAGTGTTAGCTCCATCTCAGTCGGCATTATTCCCGATTCTCACTTTTTCTCCTTTTGTATCATACCTAAGGACTTCTACACTATCTAGTGGATATCCCTGGGTAGATCCCTCCGGTTCTGGCTGGATCATGGGATTTGAATACCTATGCCTAACCACCTTATAACTCCATAAATTTAAGTACATGGTCGGTCTTTTGGGTATTCCATCTCAATCAAAACCAAAATCATTGAAAATTTCAATCAAAGTGTTTTATATAAATATCAAAAGATTTACACTTTGAAAGTTTTTCATCATCACTAAAAGCTCCCCCTTAACATGTGCACCGTGATCGTAGTACATGCTAAGGGTTGGAGTGCATTGAGTCCATTTAATACAATCACATTTCGATACAAATTAGATTCAGTTTAATCACATTTTCTCCCCTTATCCAAAATGTTAATCCCTTGATATTTTGGATATCAATTGATTAAACGTCCGGGGACAAAATGTTACATACAATCTATAAGGAACATTTTACTGCTCCCCTCAATGTTTGAGGGTATATAAGACAGTGCTGAGTACAATAAGTTGAAAATTTTTGAATTTACTAAGAAATTCTTGAAAATTTTGTACTCGAGCACTCCTTATTATCACCATAAGTCTACACTACATATATATTTTCACAAGATTATTATGTACGAGGTTTGACCTGAATGATAAGAACATCATATGATAGAATCATATGGTTCTTTGTAGCAGCCGTAGGTCTCCTTCGTACAATCTCCCACCAACGAACTTTTCTAAGCTCCTCATTAACCTTCTTTCTTTCAAGAAGTTGTCAATCTGATCTTTCTCTGTCCAAGCACTCTTTGGCATTGCTTCAACTTTCTTTCCAAGTTACGAAAGTCTTTGCTCCAAACTTCGAGTATGAAACAGGTTCAGATACATATGTAACTTGAGCTTGTGTGGTTCAGAACTTTCTTGCAATCCTTTCTTGAGTAGATTCAGAACTTTCTTGCAAGCCGCATCAAGCAGTCTTGATGTATAAAGCCCAGATATCCGAAGTACACAATTAACCCTTTCAAGAATTTGATACCGCAACACCAAAGTCAATTAAGTCCCGGATGAGCGCATTTCTCTCTTCAGGATAGTTATGATATAAATTGAAACACCAAAGTCAACTAAGTCCCGGATGTAGACAATTAAATCCCTATGTGTACCTCTTTTATCAAATATTTCTACTCATTTTAAGAATAAGCTTAGAGATTGACCGGTTAGGTTAAACATTATTTGAATCAGAAAGAATTCTTCTCACGTTTTAAATGATTATTCTCCTAACACTTCCCCCTAGGAACTCAAATGATGCATACTAAATGATGATGAGATGTCTCTTTCCCCATGAGGTTGAAATAGTGCACCCAAAAGCAACAAAGAAGGCCTAAAATCAAAAGAAGCTAACCATGAAGACAAGCTTAAAAGAAGGCCATGGACTCTATCATGTATACATCTACTCCTTCCCCCTTGCTGGTTTCGACACCTCGGAATCAGCAAAACCTTATACGCACACATATTCGAGATCATGTTCGAAGAATTAATAAGCTTAAATCTATTTCGTGAGAATCAACTTCAAGGCATTTAAAACTATGAAAGTATTTCCAAGCATTCCTAAGTCTTTTACAAACTATGAGGTGTTGGCAATATTGGTCGTCTGTAGTTTAAAGCCTGAATTCACTAAGTCTCAAAGTGCAAATAAGTCCATAAAGTTTTAAACACATGACATCTAAAGCACTTGTAGTTAATATAAATTAACTCCCCTTGAAATTGTTATCCGTCATTATCAAAAAACTTTATCCGTTTATTCCGTGACTTATTTTGAAAGACTGTTTTTAAAGATTATTTGATGACGCTTTCTCCCCCTCAAATAACGACCCGTTTTCTATTTAAAGAGCAGTTGTCATTGTTTGAGTGGTCGAATTGTCTTTTAAAATCTTTTTGTGATTACTGAAAACACTGATTCATTTTGAAGACAACTTTTTACCAATAAAAATAAGATTTCTCTTATTTTGACACATAAGCGCACTGACACGTACACTTATGGTTATATAGGAAGCACGGGTTGTGATGCAAAGTAATCACAAGCCTTTGCATGGTCATAAAGTAGACCATGCCCGAGAATAAATTCCCGTTGAGAGGTCAAGTTTTCTTTTTGAAATACTTGCCTTTAAGATGATGACCGGGTTGCTATCTGAAATAATAGCAAGCCATTTGGCATGTTTTGAAAATATTTGGAACTTCTGCTCGAACTTCATTTACAGCCTCGTATCATTATTGAATGACATTTCTAAGACCGTAAATGTTATCGATTTTCAGAAGACATGCCATTATTACCTCTTTTTATATTTTTTCATTTTTTTAATTTTTTTTCTTTGGTTTTATATATTTTATATTTTTGTATTTTGTTTTTATAAAGGTTTTCAAAAAAAATAAATAAAAAATCTTTTTGGGTTTTATGGTTTTTAATATATATATACATATTATACATGATATTTGAATAGGTATCACCACTATTCTTCAACTTCATCTGCCAATTGTTTCAGAGTCTCTGGCGTAGAACTTCGCATTGTTTCAATTGATAAGAAATTCAATTCTTTCTCTGCCAAGGGCTTTAGTGAAGATGTCCGCTAACTGATACTCCGTATTGACAAAGTAAAGCTCTACTACTCCGTTCTCAACTTGCTCTTTTATGATGTGGAATCTGATGTCAATATGTTTTGATCAAGAATGTTGAACATTATTGCAGCATAAGGCAATAGCGCTTTTGTTATCACAGTACATTAGAATTTTATTGAATCCAAGGCCATAGTCAGTAAGCTGCGATATCATCTAAAGGACTTGAGCACAACAGCCAGACAAAGCTATATATTCAGATTTTGTACTGGATATCGCGGCGCTTTTCTGCCTTTTTGATGACCAGCTAACAAGTCTGTCTCCTAATAATTGCATACATCCAAAAGTACTTCGTCTAGTATCTTGGCAACCCGCGTAATCAGCATCTGCATAAGCTGTTAGAGCAATAGAAGAATCCTTTAGATACCAGAGTCCCCGATTTATGGTTCCTCATAGGTATTTAAATATCCTTTTTACAGCATGGATGTGCTTTTTGGTAGGCTTTGCCTGATACCGGGCATACATGCATACAACAAATGTTAGGTCTGGTCTACTGGCTGTAAGATACATAAGGATGCCAATCATTCCATGATAGTGTGTAGGGTCCACGGCTTTCCCATCCAGTTTGGATTTCTCCACCATGAGAGTATCCACGGGGTCACTAGATTCCATACCATACTTCTTTAAAGATTCAAGAGCATATTTTCAGGATCTAAAAGAATTCACTAAGGGGTTAGGAGAGATTAATTTTTTGTGTTTTTGTATTTTATAGAAAGCAAGTAAATCATATATGGGAGAGATTGGTTGGTTTTAGCTATTAAATTAAATATAATTCTAAAAATAATGTTGGTTTAAATATAAGATAATAGTATTGTGTCTATTTAATCATGTATGTTACTCCTAGATGCTTCTCCTAGTGTTGTTGCCTATTGTCACCATTGTGATGATCTGTGTAACTATGTCCTAAAGTAGTGAACGAATTCACAAAACCCGTCGTATTCTTAGTATGCCGTAAGAGCAAAGTAACATGTAAGGGTAGTATGGAAGGAACGGTTTCATGGCCCCAAGGAGTACATAAGTGCATGTGAAATATATTAAAAGTGAATAAGCATACTTAGGGGAAATGGTAGTATGAAGCTGTTACCTGGCATGGTATCTCTATACAATCACATTTTCCCTAGACAATATCAACAACGATACAAACCAAAAGTTGGTTTTCTATGAACCTAACGTGAACATCCAATCAACAAGAAGACACCACTAAGATCTACATTCTAGGTTGCATACCATCATATAATAAGCTTAATAGGAGGGTTTAGCCAATAGCATGTTTAAAGGTAAAGCAAGAAGCATATGATAGATCAAACAACACATACGACATTACTGAATGATTTAAGTAAACTTTACTTGATTTCAAACATGAGTTGGGGAAGTACAATAGGGTTTTTAGGCACCTAAAAATCTTTTAAAAAATGTACCTAACAGCTGCTAAACGAACTAGGGTTCGTTTACCCTCTTTTTTTTCTAAGTTACACACTCAAACCCTAAATTTGGGTTTTGTATATATAGGAGAAAAACGCTGTTTGTTGTTATGTTGACGGGTGTCGCATTTTAGTCTGATGGACGCCGTCTGAATGGAATATTCTAGATATTTGGTGGGGTCTTGTATGTGACGCGTCGTTTGATGATATGGTGACGCCGTCTTGTTCTTCGTTTGGTGACGACGTCACGTTGTATTTGTGAGTGGTCTCAAGCCACTGTAGAGACATTCTTGATAGTTTGTTGGTGTGTAGACCCTTAGTCTGTCCTATCGTCTCCTAATGAGCCCATAGTCTCGTGTAATTCTTCCAAAATGTTTTCTAATGCGAAATAACATGAAAGGAACGATTAAGTACTTATCTTGGCATAAAATTCCGATTTTTGGGGTTTATTAAACGAACCTAAAAACGTGTTATAAAATGACCTCCTTCATCATTAGGTTGGTTACTGGCTGTGAGATACATAAGGGTGCCAACCATTCCACGATAGTGTGTAGGGTCAACGACTTTCCCTTGTGTATCTTCATTTAATTTTTTCAAAGATTCTAGAGCATATTTAGATTGGTTTAAAAAGATGCCTCTAGGACTTTGTGAAATCTGTAGTGCTAGAAAAAATGATTATTTTCCCAACATCGACCATCATTTAAACTTTGAAACACATTTATATTTTTGAAATTGGTACATTAGTTACAGGTGTAGTAGACGTAAATAATTATATTCATATGCATGATTTGTACCAGGAGAGAGAGAGAATGTCTTTACCTTGTCTTCCGATGAACAACGTAGGATCCACGGTTATTTTAGAGAATTCCTGAGAGAGTAGAAACTTCAACAATATTTATCGTTACCAATGCAGCGGGAAGCTTGGTTTTAACCATAAAAGAGCCATTTAAGCTTGTACACATGATTAGGATTGTCTTGATCCACAAACCCGTTCGGTTGGCGAACATAAACTTCTTCGCGCATAATGTCGTTCAAGAATGCCATCTTGATCCATTTGGTAGACGATTATATTCATGTGAGCAGCATATGCGAGGAAAATTCGAATAGCATCAAGTCTAGCCACTGGAGCAAAAGATTCCTCAAAATCAGTTCCCTCTTCTTGACGGTAACCACGAGCAACCAAACGAGCCTTGTTCTTTAGAATTCCTTATAATTCATCAAGTTTCACCTTATAGATCCATTTTAAGTATTACAACACTTTTCTTTGGACGAGGAACGAGTTTCCAATACTGTAGCTGTCCAAATTAATTAAGCTCCTCTTGCATTGCTTTTATACAACATGCTTGAGTTTATGCGTCTTAATATAGTTCTATAGTTCAATGATGTGAGAAAGGCACCGTTAGGTAACAATATTAAGGCTGTTCATGGAGTTGGGGTCATGTGAAAAATGTTCTTTTTGTTGTCTAATGGTGATCTTAGTCTATTTGGTAACGTGTTCTGAGTCGAGGAAGCAGCAGCTGTGCTCAAGGTGGGAATAACGTTTCGAGAAGAAGTATGCCTTCAGAGTCGTTTTTTTTGGATATAGAATGCCAAAGAATGGAGCGTTTTTCATGTGGCATCATCTAAGTCTGATTCTCCTTTTTACATCATTAGAAATGACAGGAGATTGAGTTTTGGATGTTGTTTGTGAGTTACTAGGTAATGGTGAACCAGTTGATGCAGCGGGTTCTGGAGCTACTACTTTAGCAATTAGAGCAATGACTTCAGGGGCTGGCGATCAACACTTGATGGAGGGTTGAGTAGTTCATCAAATAGTGGTTGAAACAAAAAATCTTAATCATTTCTTAAAGGTGGTATAAACGGTGTTGAAGGAGCAGGGTTTGGCAGAGTCTGAACAGATTGTTAGCATGAGTCATTTCATGATCGGTGGGTTCTAAACTGACTGTGTTCAGAAGCCTAGTGTCAGTATGCCGGTTGTAAATGCAAGGAGTTCATTACATAAATTATTTTGATGATTCGTCTAGTATGTCGGTTGTAAATTCGAAATGCTTTCTTTGTAGGTGCATAGCTAATGAAAATACCAATATCAGCTTTCGGTTGTAACTTTCCCAAGTTCTCGCTATCATTTGTCGGATAACAAAGTGCACCAAATACGTAGAAAAATGATAAGTCAGGAAGTTTGTCATGTAAAAGCTCATATGGTGTTTTGCCATGACGAAGACGTATGTTGGAACGATATTGGTATAAACATTGCGATTCTGGTATAGCAACTGCTTCTGCACATTAAAAATAACAACAGCTTTTGCATAAGAATCACATTTGCAGACAGCTTCATTAGGTACGATTTAGTATTTCAACGACACCATTTTGTTGATGGAGTGGTGCAAAAGATGTTTATGAGAGATTCCAACCTTTCTAATATTCACGGAAGTTTGTTTAACAAATTCTATTCCATTATCTGTTCTGTTCGTTGGACATTGTATTTAATCCGCACTTGGATCATCTTGAGAAACTTGATTATGAAATCGGGCTTTCATCTTTTGACCTTAAGCACTTTACCCATGTAAATCAAGAGTAAGTCAATCGACAATGACGAGGATGTACTTCTTTCCATTAACACTTGCCAACACGCATTAGGCCACAAAGATCCATGTGCAAAAGATAAAGTTTTTCTTGGTTGGTGTCTTCAGATTTAGGTTTTGGGTTTTTCTTCTTGCTTTTGCCCATTGCACAGCAGAACACAGATGGTCCTTTTTCAAAATTTTAGACTTCTTGGGAGAACTCAAAAAGTCCATTGTCTAGCTAAATGGTTGATTGCACTAAAGTTTAAATGAGATAAGCGGCGGTTTTGCCATTAGCCAGGAATTAGTTTTGAGGCCTTTGACAAGAGGACATATAAGAGAGGACGCGTCATATCTCAAGGGAAAGATTGTATACAGATTATTTGCCTCAAGATCCAGTCAATAGTGATAACACCTTCTAGGATTTAGAAATAAACGCAGGGTTGGTTGACAAAAAAGAACTCATGGTTTGAATCATAGAATTGCCAAAGGAAGAATAAGTTATCGTCGAGTCTTCCACGTAGTAAACCCTTGACAGGATGTAACATTCCCAATCTGATAATCACCATATTCCCAATATCTTTGCACAGTGATCTTTTCTGATTTTACTGTACTAAAAATTTATTGACGAATGACACCCAAAAGAATGAATGTCTAATGCAAAGTTCATCTATTTCATCCGACTTTGTAAATCAATTTCTGAACTTAGATAACGTTTCGCCAACTGACACTGAAGTCGTTTCGATGATGAATGTCAAGGTTCATCATGAATAACCAAGTACTCAGACTCCACCTCTTCTTAACATACCTATCACGGTAATCCCGGAAACTTCGACTGCAGCTGGATCAACCATTCCTCTGACAATTCCACCAATCACTCCTCTTCAACACCAACACCAACTCCTGCACCAACAACTGCAACAACTACAACTTCAGTTCATGCTCTTCTAGATTTTTCATCCCTGTTTGGATTCGATCAAAGAGTTTCTGCTTTAGAAAAAGAGCTTTCTTAATTGAAACAAGCTGACTACTCTGCATAACTGCTCAAAATAATAAAGTCACAAATTCCTGCAATGGTGGATGCTCAACTCAGCACAAGACTTGAAGACTCTATTAAGAAGTCTTTCAGGTCATGCACTGCAGAATTTGAGAAGAATGATAAAGATGAGAGGAAGAGATACATAGATCTTGTTGAGAAGTCTGTGAAAGATATCATCAAAGATGGGTCAAGAGTCAACTTCCTCATATCCTACCAAAGGAAGTATCTGACTACGCTACTCCTGTGATCCAAGTCTTCCTCTCAACCCAAGTCAACATACGAGGCAGATGCGTCACTCACTGAGTTTGAATTGAAGAAGATCCTCTTAGACAAGATTCAGAAAAGTAAATCGTATCGAGGCGCTCAAGAACACAAAGATCTCTACGATGCACTAATCAAATCTTACAAGCTTGACAAGGACCTCTTTGAATCTTATGGTAAAGTATATTCGTTAAAGAGAGACCGAGAAGACAAAGACAAAGATGAAGACCCTCCAGCTGGATCAGACCAAGGGTTGAAGAAGCGGAAGACAAACAAGGATATTGAACCATCAAGAGGTTCTAAGTCAAAAGAATCTAAGTCAAGCTCATCCAAAGGCACCAAGTCTCAGCCAAAATCATCTGGCAAGTCTGCTCAAGCAGAGGAACTAGTGTTTGAAGCTGCAGACACAGAGATGCCACTGAATCAAGGAGATGATTTAGGTAACACTGATGATCAACCCAACGACAAGGCAGCTTTAAGGGATGACTGGTTCAAGAAACCCGAGAGAACTCCGACTCCAGATTCAGAATGTAATACTACAAAGACAATTAATTTTAGACCACCTTCAGACTTGGATCAGTAAAATTGCCAAAGCAAAAAAACCTCCTCTCACCTTTGATGAGCTGATGAGCACTCCTATCGATTTCTCAGTATATGTCATGCATAATATGAAGATTGAGAATCTGACACAAGAATACCTTATTAGACCAGCTTTCGATCTACTCAAAGGGACATGCAAAAGCATAGTGGAACTCGAATATCATTTCAAAGAATGTTATAAGGCTGTCACCGATCGACTTGAATGGACGAACCCTGAAGGACATGGATATCCATTTGACCTCAGCAAGCCTCTACCATTGATTGAAGATCAAGTTAGTCAAGTAGTTCCTGCTAACTACTTCATTAACAACGACCTCGAATATCTGAAAAGTGGAAGTTCAAGCAGGAAATATACAACTTCTACAACAAAAACCAAGGCTGCTAAGTATGATACTATTGATGGCATAGAAGACATGGTTCCATCGCTATGGAGTCCAGTGAACGTAGCTTATGATAAATATGCTATGTGGGGAATCACTCACTGGGGTCCAAAATGATAACGGTTCTATGGATACGCAAGTAACAGGAAGTCTAAGCATGATGTGTTCTCCACAGAAAGAATCATTATAGTAACCCATGTTAAATTTTTGAAGTGGTATGATTACGGGTATCTTGAGGAGATTGAAGTTCGAAGAGAAGATCAGCAGCTCTACAAGTTCAGAGAAGGTGACTTCCCAAGACTTAATCTGCATAATATTGAAGACATGATGTTTCTCTTAGTTCAAAAGAAGCTCTCCAATCTAGAAAGAGATGTCATTTACGACTTGAATGTTGCATTATGGATGTTTACCAGACGTGTTGTCATTCTTATGTGGGTGGAAGACCTTCAACTGGGAGTCGAAAGCTACCAGAAGAAGCTTAATATCACCAAGCCTGAGACTTTCAGGTCTGACATCACCAACAAGACCCCATAAACTGCATACAACAATCCAAAAGGAATCATATATCTAGACAAGTTTAAAAGAAACAGGTTGATGCGCTCGGATGAACTCTATAAAGTTTATGATGGCACACTCACATCTGTTCTAAGGGTTCTTCATGATATTGCATCCAGCTTGAGGATGGATTACTTGCCAAAAAGAAGATGGAGTAAATTAGACAGGAGAAGGTCTCGCATCATGATCAAGGCAATCGACCAGCAGCTCTTTGAAAGAAGGTTAATGAGGAACTTGGAGAAATTTATTGATGGGAGAGAATACGGAGAAGACTTCAGGCTGCTTGAACGAAAAATATAACCTTTTCATATTTGTTCTACTTCATTTTAGGTCATTCTCTCATAATAACAAATCATGTGAATATGTTAATAAATAGTGTTAAACTAGAAATAGGCATATATTATGGTGTTTGAGTACGAATTTTCAAGAATTTCTTAGTAAATTCAAAAAAATTCAAATTAACGTACTCAAACACCATATTATTCCCTCATAATTTGAGGGGGAGCATTAAAATGTTCCAATAATAGGCTTGATATATAATTTAGAAACATTTTTCTCCCTAAAAGCATTATATTTAAATCAATTGATATCCATATATCAAAAACGATTTGTCCATCTTTAATAAGGAAGAAACTTGTGTTAAAATATATATAATTTGTATAATGTGATCTTTAAGACTCAAGTGTGAACTCCTGTCCTCGTATGTGCTAAACATTTTCAGTTATAAATGCACATATGCAGGGGGAACATTTCTAAATAGTAAAACGATCAAGGTACTAATTTTTTTGATTTATATCAAAGTACCTTGTTCGATGTTTTCAAATGAATTTTAGGCTGTGAACAATACCAAAAGACCGACCATGTATTTAATTACTTAGAGTTATAAGGTGGTTAGGTTTAGGTGTTCGTTCCTATGATCCAGCCAGAAAATGAAAGGGATCTACCCCAGTGGGGGGGGGACATTCCATTAATTAGAATAGAAGTCCTTAGGTATGATAAAAAGGAGAAAAAAAAATGAGAAAAGGGAATAGTATCGACTAAGATAGAGCTAGTACTGGAACAAACCCAATAAGGTACTAGTCATGAAGTCTCAGTAAGCACAGAAGGGGTTGAAGAATGAAAAAGAAAAAGTTTAGATATGGGTTGTGAAAAAAGATAACTGTGAAAAAGATAAGGAAGCCCTCCTTACACTAGGCAGAAACCAGTTCAATCCATATGCTTTCACAAAAACACTAAACCTGTTGTGTGGTAGTGGAAGATAGGAAATCTTGGAACTAGTGAGTGCAATGGCCAACCCCCCAGCGCTCAATGGTCTCTCAATAGACTATTGTTTCATTTCTCACGGAGTTTACATGCATTTCTATGAATTTTCCCACTTAGAGTTAGTTGGTATTAAAAAGGTGGCAGTCTGCTCCAGCCTCCGATTACTAAAACCAAATGTGCACTATTGAGTCCAGATCCAAAAAAGATCATCCATAAATCTCGCTAGGACACTATTAAATTATATTTATTGCTCACATACTGTAAAAACAAGTAATAGCTTAAGAGTCCTACGCATTATCCTTGTGATCTTGCCAGAATGGATCGTCACCTTGCTTAAATACAGGAACCGTTAGACCCGAGTCTAGTTGGGGAAATTCAGATTGTTGTGGTTGTTGGTTGACTGTAGGAGCATATTCCTATTGGGGGATGGATGATTGATAATCATTGGATGGATAAGTGATTAAAAGAGGTGTTGATGGTTGATTGTTTGAGTATTGTTGAGACTGATAAGGTGATCCATACTGTAGAGACTGATATAGTGAAACTTATGGTTGAAATTGAGATTGTTGGTATGATTCCTGATGAGTTTGATAAGGAGATTGGGTCATCTGATGGGTTGCAACCAAAGCAAGCGGATCTGAGTTACGTTCATGCATTAAACGAACTTCATTTGCATGAAATTCGTGTTGTCCCAAGTAAGCATGAAGCTGATCAAGATTATTTGTGTGCAAGTCCCGAACCAGTTTGACATCTGTTACAAATTTGCTCCACTCAGGAGGAAGGGTATTCAAAAACTTGGTGTTCACTTGAAATTGTTCCAGTTTCACATTGTAGATGTTCATGTCATTGAGTAGCATTGAAAATCTTAAGTAGAAATCACGTAGTGTTTCTAACACCCCACCCAACGTACATTGGATTATGCAGCGGAATTAGCAATTTGGATGTTACTAAATAGCACCATTCACCAAGATAATAGAAAACGACACAAATGAGACGTTTTAACAAACATGTGTTCCATTATTAATCAGAGTTCAAATGCGTTAGGTCCCCACAGAATTGTAACCACCGTCTATTACAACATTTAAAAGACAATTGTTTCAAATAAAAGACATTGTTTTAACACAAATTAAGACATTGTTTTTGAAAGACCAGAACACACAAGTAGTCTTTCCACAAATCCATCACACGCACGACACCTCCACGCCATCGTTGCCTTCATCCTTGGTTACCTGGGATAAAACATGTTTAAAACGTCAACAACAATGTTGAGTGAAATTCATAGAGTTTAAAATAATTAATAAGAAATAATCTTTGAACACATAATTAGTTCTCAGGAAAACAAAGCAACGAATGCAATGTATAGCAACTTCTTTTCTTTCACATAATAAGCTCATGACACCGAACGTTAACAGTACATATGAAATTTCATATGTTGTGTGCCCCAAAACAAGGTATTATTGTCATATACCTACTACTTTCTAAATACAAAATATCCGTTACAGGGTGCTCACCTTCGGATTCTGACCTCGGACAGGGTTGTCAAACCCAATAGATCTATTTAATGCATTAGCGTTCACCTCGCAAGACAATTAAGGTTTCATGAAATAAGGGACTTCGACAATAGCAACTTATGCGGAAAAAATCTCGTAATCGGGTCCAGCATACCATAAAATCATATGTGTTTGATTTTATAAAACAAACATGCATCCTCCTTACGGGTTTTAAAACAATTAAAAGATTTAAATGTGAGGCTATGAACTCACCTTAAGCAAAATATCCAAATCAATCAAGTCAATCTAGCGCAAGTAACTTCACGTCTTAACCACGACCTATATAATGCATATATAACGGTACGTGACTAAAAGTATATTAAATCATATATTACATATGTGCATATCTCTCTCTCTCTCTATATATATATATATATATATATATATATATAATATTACGTATATATAATCATATACTACAATCTCCAAGTGCGACGCAAAACATTTCACCTTGACGCACTTAACAATATTACAACATTTTCCATAAAGTTTTCATTTTAAGAAAGTTACCGAAAGTAAGGATAATATAATTAGAACTTCATATTTTGTTATCAATTAACTAACATTATAAACCCTTTGCTTATTATAGACTTTATTCAAAAGTTTACGCAAGTTTGACTTTCAAAAGTCAAACTTTGTAGTTGACTTTTTACCCTAAAATACCCAAACTTGACTCGGCCGTAAAACGTTCGTTATTAAGAGTTACGTGACGATCCACCTAGTGAAACGGAGCTTAGGGAAAACACTATCACTTAACATCATCAAAAATAACTTTCAAAATTTTCTCGACTCGCTATGGTCAATTCAAACTTTCTGGTCAAACATGGTCAACCCAAAACACATGAAAACGACATTTTCGACATAATCCGACTATCCAAATACGCTTAACTAGTCTATATAATTATACCAAAACCGTCAAACCTTAGTCAATAACAAAACACGCTTTCAATATTTTCTGCACTTGAATCATCTAGCAATAATCATATACATGCAATAACATCAAATTAATCGACACAAAAACATAACTAGAATACTCACAAAGCAATAACAAAACTCGATTTCGTTTCCCCTTTGTTGGACCGTACGGACGAGACCCAAACCAAACAAACCGAACCCTTTTGCAATACAATCAATTGCTCAAAACACTAATCTAGCTATGATAAACACACCCTTATACTCGAAATCTTCAAGAATGAACCAAAAATCTAACTTCTTCAAAACTTAATGCATGTGAGGTTTCTATAGTGGGATTTGTAGTTCTTGAAACAAGGATTAAGATGGTTTAATTGTGTTGATCCCACTTTAATAGATCGAATTCCTTAAGCTTGTATAAGTATTAGATATTAGATAAATCTAACACAACTATAGTAGAAACTTTGTTTGAATGTATTAAAGATTATACGGAATCTAATCTTTAATATTAAGAAGAACTATCAATGAAACAGTAATTATATGAACGTATAATTCAACAAACAAAAGCTCCAATATTATTAATAATACGAATACTCTCAAAGTATTAGGGTTACAAAGACCTTGAAGCTATGATAATTCTATGAATGACTCGTATGTGTATATCTATGAAAACTATATCAAACTCTATGCCCTAGGACCTCCTTTTATACACCAAGGAGTCCTACTCGGCTTACAATACTTTCCTAAGAATATCAAATCTTTTAAACAGATAAGTTATACATATCTTTTACACAAATAACTCATATAAATCACATAAGCAGTACTAACTAACTCAGCAGTACTAACTTCTTCACTAGCAGCATTAACTCCTTCAGCAACATTAACTTTGTACTAACAATAATAACTTTTGTACTAGCAGTAGTAACTACTTAGCAGTTTTTCTTCTAAGTCTCTGAGCAGCACTAATATGCTCTAGCAATAGTAACTTTACACTAGCAGTAGTAACTCTTCAAGCAGTCTTAACTTCAAGCAGTAGTAACTTTACACTAGCAGTACTAACTGTGTACTAGCAGTAGTAAACACTTAGCATTTTTCTTTAAAGTTCTTGAGCAGTACTAACACAACTGAGCAACATTAACTCTAATATGAGCAGTAGTAATACTACCAGCATTAAGAAGGCTTTTAATCCCAATAATCCTCCCCTAAACTTGATATTTATCTCCAAAATTATCAAGTTTCTTCATTTAAAGCTTCATCAACACCAGGAGGATGCTTCCAAACACTTCATTGATTCTTAAGCTATTTTGTGAGAAGTTTAAGAAGCTGATATGCTATTTCATTAGAATAATCAACCTGAAGCTTCTTGTTCAGCATATCTGTAATTTTAGGTGGTGTAAGAGGACATCTCTTTTCTATCAGCATGTAAATCTGCACATGTTGCATCCTCAAGAATTGTATTCTACAGGAGTCATATAGCTTCCAACTTAACACTTTGTAGTCTTATTGATTCCTCCATGCTGCATCTTCTACATGTGGTTCAAACATTGTTTTCAAATCATTCCATAATACCAAATCCAAGTCTTCCACTGGTCTTGTTGACTTATATTTAGCTTTTACCAACTTGTACAAAGTTTCCAAATCTTCCCTATCAAAACTTTTAAGCATGTGATTAAAGATCATGCACATTTGAGATTTTCCATCAGCTCATATTATTTTATAATAGCTTTTCTTTCCTTCTTTATGGATCTTCCAATCAACAATCCTTAGAGACTTAACAGCCAAAGGAATAACATCAATTGTTACCTCTTCTTCATTTGGAATGATTTCCATACATTGTTTAAGCTTTGTTGTTTCTTTGTCATCATCCACCTTTTGCTTCTTTGAACCCTCTTGTATCAGCTCTTCTCCTGCTCTCTTTAAACTACCTTCCACTAAGTCTGTTCTAAAGTCAACAAATGTATTTACCCTATTGTAAGCTTTGTCTAACATCTTCTGAATAGAATCAAAAGATTTGTTCTTTAAGTCTTTGAGCTTCTTTCTTTCCATATTCTTCAGGTAAGTACATATGATTTTCTTTGTTGAGCTTGGGTTGGTGGTTTGTTCCTCTTCTCTTCTGCACTTTTAGCAGCAAAGTGCTTTCTTCTTTGCTCTATGAGTTGTTGAAATAATTTTGCCTTTTCTTCAACATACAACTCTTCTTGCTCCTCTTCTTGCAATCTTTCAGCCAACTGATAATCAGCATCAATCTTTGCTTGAATATCATCACATTCTTCAATCAAAGCAATATTGGCTTCTTTTTCTTTTTCAACTTTCTCTCTTGTAAGTCTTTCTTCTTCATCAAATTCAGCTTGTTACTTTAAAGCAGTTTCTTCATCAAAACTAATTTGATATTTCTTCTTTATAGGCTTCACAGGTTCTTCTATCATTATTCCTTTACCCTTGCCCTATGATTGTTGTGAAGAAACTATTGTTGTTGATGTAGATTTACCTGGATCTTGAAAAACAATCCCTTTCACCTTGGGGTTTGAAGTTTTTAATGCTTCAAGTGCTTAAGCCAAAGTAATTTCTTCAGTAGTTATTATAACAGTTGTTGCACATCAACTACTTCTTCAACAACATTTCATTTTTGGCCCTGTAACAAATACTTCATCACCATCTAAAACATCCACATCAAACATTTCTTCATCTATATTTTGAACACTAACCAGGGTAATATCTTCATCTGCATCAATAGCATTAATCCTCCCTTGTTTGGATGCAATTCTCACCTAAACATTTCGTTATCCTCCAGAATTCCACCCTAGCGTAGCATCAACCAACCTTTCTAATCTTTTCACCCAGGAGGTCTTGTACTTCTTTTCTTTTTCAAGCTTCCTGACCCTCCATTCAAACTAGCAATCTTATTTAGCGTGAGTAGTCCTTTGTCTTCTCCCAATCAAGAACCTCTTTTGTAAATTGTAACATAAGTTCCCATTAATTCATTAGTTTTAAAGGCCTATCCCAGCACTTCTATGTTGTGTTTACCTCTTCGAGCAGTGAATCATTAGAAAGTTTAGATACATTCTCAAACCTAGTTTGAGCAATAGTATTCCCTATGGTTTATGGTGTATTGTCCCGCTTGACACCTGGACCACCACCCAAAGTTCCTAAGGAATTAGATACATTAGGTGGTTTGCCTTGGATCGGGCTTAGTTAGTGTTATCACTACCTGCGCTGCTTCTAAGCTAGAAGCCGTATGGCAGCCCCCACAAAACTGTCCACCCACTCCTTGACAGCCACACTGCAAATTATTGACACTAAGATCACTAGGCTAAGGTACCTGATGTCCTTTCTTGTAGGCTTTTTCCCTATTTTTGTGTCTTTTGAGGTGAGGAGAAGGTTGAATAAAACTAGGTGTGTGATTGGGATCAGTGGGAATTGCTGAACCCTTCACCTATTTTGCGATTGGTGTTTGTACCATCATTGTTTGAAATTAAATGTTTACGTCCTACCAGAAAACCCTTTTTCCTACCCTTCCATATATGCAAAAATCATTTTTAGTGTGAGAGGTGCCAACATAAATTCTCTTATGAGTTGCAGCCCAATCAAGATATTATTCAAAAACTTCCTTGTACAAACATTTGAATACATCAAGATTACTCAGACACATTATCTTAAGTTTTCTGATCATACCGTCAAAAATGAAATTTGAAAAGTTGAATTTCTAATTTTGATGCGAACAGATAATAGCAGATGCCATAATGCTACTAAACTCATTCCATGCAGTAGTCTTTGAACTTAGACATTGTAGAATAGTATGAATCAGAAATTTCCATTGTGGAGAGAAGAATGGCTTATAGAAAGTTAGTTTTTATAAAACTTTCTCATACCCCATCAATGCAAGTTGTTCAAAGATGGTAGAAATTTGGTAAACAATCAATACCTTCCTCATCTTCTAGTTTAAGATCTCTTCTTACAGATGCTTCAAAGATAATTATCTTTGTTGCCAGCTACTAGGCATGCACTGTACTTCCCCCATTGATAGGTTTGACCACGCCAGTAACCAAAGTTTTGCAAGTGCAATAGATATATATAATGGATTAACCGTTAATTGCATATCCTAATAGGTTTGCATTCAGAAAATACAGAAGTAGTTCAAAAACCCATCACTTTAGGCAGGTTTAGACAAAAATGCGACCATGTTATGAGTATCTGCAAACTTTAGGGTCGTCATTTGTGTTGGGTTTTGATGATGGATGATAAAATTAAGTTAGGGTTTGTGATTAGAGAGTATTTGAAAGACTGAAATCGATTAAATGATTGATTGAAAACCCTGAATCAAGTATTTTATAAAAATACCCTCAAAACAGTATTAACTTCCCACTTCAGCAAGTAAACCCAGCATTATAAGTTTATGCTAGCAAGCATTAACTTACAACTATCAGTTATTAAGTTATGCCTAGCACATTAACTTTGAGTCACCACCCATTATCGTCCAATTCCATTCCAGACAGCTTTTTCCATCATTAAGTAACACGTTTCTCTTATGCTTTTTGTCTCCTGCAAAATGGTTAGTCCAAAAACAAAAAACACAAGCTAACAATTTTTCACAATTATCATAGTATTAATTATACCTAGCAGAATTAAGTATAACTAAAAGTAGTAACTCAGCAGTATTAAGTATAACCAACAACACTAATTATACTTAACAGCAGAAACTTTTAATGACATGAATAACAGTACTAATTCATACAAAACTCTATAAAAACATAAAGTATAACACCCCGTGTTTTAGGGTCATTTACGATGTCAATAAATTCACTATGTATTTTTAGTATTGTACGCGTTTGTTTTAAATCGTAAACATTAAGTTAAATCGCGTAAGCTAAAAATGATCATTCAATGTAAATGGGCATCAAACGATTAAATATTTACATCAAGCAAGTGATAAGTAATTATTTTGAGGATAATTATTAACTCTGTTCATTTTATTTTTATTGGTTGCGTAAAGTGTTTACGTATTGTGATAAAATACGTTTAGGCATACCCGGAACCACCAAAACTTTTCTACGCTTCAACAAATACCCACAATTGTACCCAATACACAAAATTTACTAAAAATCATCACTTATACCTCCTTAGGGCCGGATTCATGGTGATGGATACAAGAAAATATCTAGTTTAAGAGCACACTTCCTTGTTTTCATGGGATGATGTGTAACTTAGGGAACCAAGACTTATGTTCTTACTAACTCTAATAGTGTCTTGACTAAATAAGAATGATTAAAGGGGCTGTTTTGGTTTGACCTTGGTATTTCCACGCTTTCGTATTAAGACGAGTTATCAAAATTTGACGTTTTCATATTTTTAGTCCTCTGATGAACAGTGATTTTTACTGTTCATACTAGTTATAAACTTATTTTTATAACTTAAATTAACGTAAAACTCGTAAACGTCGTATTTTATTCGTTATAGCTCCGTTTTTAGTGTTTCTTTCGAGCACGTCTTCGTTATTGAAAGTTCTATCAATTTATTGATGTTTTCAAAATATATGTTTCTGTCATGAATAGTAACTTTTATAAAAATAGTTTTATAAAAGTATTTATTGTCGTAAACTCGCGTAATTCATAACTTCTTCGTTATTGATTGAAAAATTACGATTCTTATCATTTTGAAATCCTAAAAATATGTACAATCTGTTAAAAATACTAAACCTTTTATATCAGAGGTATTTGTTAACTTGTTTTTATAAAATTTACTTTTATAAACCCGGTATTAACGTAAAACGTATATTTACCATATCTTTTTCGTTATAAGGCGGTTTTTCGAGTTTCTTAGCTTTTTGGAATCGTCATGAGGTGTACTATCTTTATAAAACATAATATGGCTGTCACCATACACGAACCAAAACAGCCCCTTTGAAATCAATGTGTATACTTGTTTATATAAGTTGTTTTATATACTTTTCAACTTAGTAATTTACCACAAGCCTTTTATAACCATATATATCATATGTATTACATATATTAGTGTCCATAGGTCCATCATTTGTCCAAAAATGTCCAAGAAATCACAAGATCCATTTGTGTACACACTTATTTATATAAGAACTTTCATAAGTATACTTTAACTACTAGTTTATACATGAACTTTTTATACATACACCAAGAGTGTACAAGACTTATACTTCCATTATAACATCATATTAGCATCCATATAACATAAATAAAAGTCCATGAAGCAAGATTAACAAGTCATTTACACACTTTTACTTGAAACTTATTTAGTAAACTTTGAAAACCCTAATTTGTATATACACTTTTTATACTCAAATCAACATGGTACAACACTTGTATATCCATTTTAACATGATATTACTAACAAAATATCATATGTAAAACTGTACAAATCCATAATCACAAGTAAAAATCCTTTTTACATGTTCAAAAGAGTCCTAATGGTAATTTTGCTATATAAAACTAACATATGCATAAAATGATAAATGTAAGAACATAAAGAGTTTTAGATGACCTTAATGATATGTATGATGATAACCAATACAATCTAAACCCTTGTTTAGATGAAAGACCAAAGCTTGCATACTTGAAAACCCTAGTTTTCCAAGAAAACCCTAATCTTACAATAACTTGATTAAACCTTGCAAATGCTTAACCAACCCTTCAAAACAACTTAGGTTATCATAGGAATGATGTGTGAATGCTTTTATGGTCTTAGAAAATCAAGTTATGGATTTGCTAAAAGGGGTGTTTGTAGCCGTGGGCTTATAAGAGAGAAAAGGAGGGATAATTTTTTATTTTTGTTAAGTGTTGAAGTGTATCTTATCTTTCTTTAGGAGTGCAAGACTTATATGTATAAAAGCTAGTCAATAACACTATACAAGACAAGATGAGTGTTTCAAGGAAGTCTTATAGTCAAGGTATGGTTTTTGTGTAAGATAGCATGGTGTGAAAGACTAGTTGTTGAAGCTTGCTTGAAAACTTATATAACTTGTGTTATATTAAGTTTGAAAAAATATCTCTTGTGATTCATACATACATATCTGGCCATGTATATGTATCTAGAAGGTATTTGTGTAATTTTTATGTATTGGGTATAATTGTGGGTATTTGTTGAAGCGTAGAAAAGTTTTGGTGGTTCCGGGTATGCCTAAACGTATTTTATCGCGAAACGTAAACACTTTACGCAACCAATAAAAATAAAATGAACAAAGTTAATAATTATCATCAAAATAATTACTTAACACTTGCTTGATATAAACATTTAATTGTTTGATGCTCGTTTACATTGAATGATCATTTTTAGCTTATGCTATTTAACTTAACGTTTACGATTTAAAAGCAAACACGTACAATACTAAAGATACATAGTGAATGTATTGACGACGTCAATGACCCTAAAACACGAGGTGTTATATCGCCTTATTACAAAAGCGTAGACATAAGAAATATAAGAAACGGACTTAAAACATGAAAGTTATGTCATTTTTACCAAGGGTGTATTTATAAACGTTTTAACTTTATAAATACGATTTCACTAAAATAATTAGATGGTGATTAGCTATATAGAACTATACATGGTAGTAGTTACCCAATGTGATTAGTACTTATACGACCTATGATTATTTAGGTTGCATTCGGGCGTAGTTGTGATGCATTTCCAGTTGTAATTTAGATTACTGCTCCATTAACTCAAGGTGAGTTCATAGCCCCATGTTTTACTGGTTTTACATATAGTTTTAGGGTGAGAACATGCTTTGTTTTATAATTGAACTCAAGTGGACATTTTTATATATTGATTACGATTTGCCTAAGTAGCTTAAACCCAATATGCCTGGTATCATGAATTGTTAATTTCTGGTTTGGAAGCGCGAGTGTTATAAATAGATCTATTTAGGATTGACATCCCCGTTTGGGTGACTAGCTATCACTGGGCAAACAAACGTTATAGAATGTCGGATTTGGGATGTTTCAGGTTGAACATCATCATGGGCAATGTAGGCAATATTTATATATTGTATTCATATATGTCAAGCTTCAATATCATGAGCTTTGGGAAACGTAATGGCACTTTTGTGATGAGTGCACGGTGTGCATAATCACGGGGTGAAATCTTGCGGTCCTAATTTATACACATATAAACCTATGAATTCACCAACTTTATGTTGACCGTTTTAAGCATGTTTTTCTCAGGTTAATAAGGTATAAGAAACAAGGATACATTGGTGGTCTACATTGTGGATTCATTTCTATAAAGATTTACGTGCATCACATTTTGGGGATATTTGTCCTGTAGAAAAATCTTTGCATTTTCAAGAATGAACAAGTTTAGCCGTCGAGCTTTTGTAACAATAGTTTATTAAATCCAATGTATCATTTTCAAACGACATGTTTAGTTGTCGTTCTCTCATGTCTTGTGCAATGTTATTATGAAGTAACGCTTCCGGATCCTTATTCTGCTGCGACCCATTTTGGGGTGTTACAGATTGGTAATCAGAGCCAAGGTTATAGAGAACCAGGTTAAATGTTTTGCTGGACTATAACCGTTTTCAAACATTGCATTCATATAAAGGGGTTTTTCACGGGACATAAATACACTAGTTGTTGCATTAGTTGGTTATACTAGATGCATTCATAATTGATATACGTGTTTATATTATACTACGTATATACCATACCAGTCTTATATAATATAGTATATAAGTTATTTTTTTGCTTGTTACAGTAGTTATGTCGTCTGATTTCGCAATTACCTATACTTCCGTACACTCTGAGGCACGATCTTGGAGTATCCCGTCTGAGGATCCTTACGAGGAGGCTGCCCGACAGTTGTTGGAGCAGGCACCACATCCTTCAGAGTATGTACGTGAACCCATGGAGTTGGAGGATCATGTACCAGTGTACATTCTTGAGCCTGAGCACCCTGGGGATTTAGTGCCAGTTGTGGATGAGGCACCTATAGAGGCATACATTACTGAGGTTGCTTATGCACCTACACCGCCACTACCACCACCATCCTTTCTACCCACACTTATCCGACCCCCACATAATAGAGCAGCCATGGTTCAGAGGAGAGCTGCAGCACCATCCACCTATCATTTACTACTTCCAGCAGGGACGCCACCATTGTTACCTATACCACTACCTGCACCATCCACTAGCCGCATAGCTGACATTCCTGAGGCTGACTGTAACATCCGGCAATTTTCGAAATTTTAAATGACTATTTTTAACTTTGACATTTCAGGTCCGATCTTACTTTTTGACTTATGATCTTTTATCGTCACATAAAAACGATTACCGCGTAACTGGTAAAATTTTCGGAACAAAGTTTAAATAATAAATCATATTTATTAGTACATCTCTCATGGGAAAGTTATTTTTAACTTATTTGATTCGAAAACGAAAAAGGATATATATTAATTCATAGCTGATTTATCAAAAACGAACCACTAAATCATGTTTTCATGATTCGGACCCTAAAGCAATTTGATGTAAAACGACATTCATGACAACTTTTTAGTTTTGACCGAGACCCGAAAACAGTCGGAAAGTAACTGAAATGCCCTCGCAAGATTTAGAAACGAGAAAATAATTATGTTATATTTAATTATCCTTTTTATTAAATAAAAATATTTAATAAATTAGTTAATATTTTATCCAATAGCGTTTATTTAAAAACGCGAACGTCGAAATTAAAGTTTCATTTTTACGGACAAAGATACTCGCGAACCCAAATGGTACCAATAAATATAATGATGTTAATTGATATTGTATAAAAATATTTATAAAATACAGGCCGAGTGAATATCATTTTTATAGGAAAAATGAATTTGAAAAACAATGGGGTAGTTTCGTATTTTGGTCTTCATCGTTTACTAGACTAAACGTAGTCCCGAAACTATATTTTACAAATGTTTTCCAAAGATTTCATTATTGTCCTGTGTTATTTTTTTTTCCATATTAACCCTAGGCTATTATGCACTTGACACCTTGTTTTAAAACTTTCATATATATATATATATATATATATATATATATAAGTAAAGATTAGGGTTACTCATTTTTTTTAAACCCTAACACATACTTCTTCCTCCCTCTTCCTCTTTTCCGGCGCCACCTCTTTTCCGGCCAATGATTCCGGTCACTCGCCGACGACAGCCACCGCCATACATCATCACCACCACGCTCTCACACAACGCATCTTCATAATAACTCCATCGATCTACACCACGTCACGACACACCCTCCCATCGTCGTTGCCCATCAAATCCCCACCAACGAACCCACTGCCACCGGCACGCGCGTGCTGCGTTTGGTTTTCTATACACGCACAGGGTGCGTTTGGTTTTGTAATGCACGCACAGGGTGCGTTGGATTTGGTAGTGAAACACGATTAGGATGTGTGTAGTTTTGCTCGAGTCACCGTGAGGGTGCGGTTGTTTGATGTAGAAACAAGTAGAGCGCGTTTGGTTTTGGCACAGCAGATGGGGTGTGTTTGTTTTGTGGTCTAAACAGTTATAGGATGCGTGGGGTTTTGTCGCAAGCACCTAGGGTGCGTTTTGTCTATGGTCATCAAAGGGTGCGTTTAGGGTTGACATAAACCAAATTAGGGTGCGTTTGGACTGTTAAAAATCGTATAGGGGTGTTTGGATATGGGTTTTAGCACCGAGTAGGGTGTGTTTGGTTTACGGGATAACAGCCCAAGGGGCTGTTTGGTTGATGACAGCCCCAAGGGGGGGGTGTTTGTTTTTGGATATAAACACCCACATAGGGTGTTTGGCTGTTAAACAGCCTTGGGGCGTGTTTGGTTTGTTTTGCAACACCGAAATGGGTGCGTTTGGTTTATGTAAACCACTTAAGGGTGCGTTTGGATATAGATTTAGCACAAAGGGCGCGATTGGTTTAGAGAGGACAACAAAAAGGGCGTTTGGTTTAGCGGAACAACAAGGGTTTGTTTGATTTATACCTTGACGAATAATAATAACACGAGATATATAAATTATAAACAGGATATATATATATTGGTGGTTTAAAATGGTTAAATAAATGTAATAATTATTATTATGTTCGGTTGAAATAAATATATATGTTTATACATTTAAAACACGTGGGGGTTTGCAATATTGATTTCATTGATTAAGTGGGAAAAATGTTAGACTTTATAAATATGGAAAACGATTTATAAATGGAAATGCCATGGCGAAATTTATATAAGTTTTATACTTAGTAATGTTTTACTAGAGTTTCTATTATTCTATAAACCAATAAAGGAACTAAAGTTATATTTTAAAATATATTATAATATAACTATACAATAACCATACAACGAACGAAAACTATACTTTTACATTGAGACAACAATTTTAGCTACGATCCGTCAGTGAGACGAAAGATTAATTTTAAAATATTATTTTATAAATTCCTGACTAGAAGGTAAATTCATAACTTTTGTAAAAGCTTTACAAACATCGTTTTAACATAATTTGTAACCTTAAAACATCGTTTACATCTATACGAGAACTTTTTATTTATTTAATTGGTTTTCTTTGTTATATAATTCACGATTTGAATTATATACTTGTTCATTTTAATATGTAATATATGTGGAATATATTACATACTTTGCGTTTACTCTTTGATTTATTTATTTAACCATCCACCAAACTATTACAACTTTAAATCTAAATCTTTTATCAACGTGTCACGTTGATGTACTCACTCATCGCCACACGAAAAAAAAAAACCGCAACTCCCGATACGTTACTAGTATCTTCACCCACGAAAAAACCCAAATACACTATCCTAGGCTAGTGGGACTAGGCGTTAAGATTAGTTGCAACTTCTTGATCGAGCCGCTTCGTCTTCCGTTCGTGTTGTGCATATTAGATGCCTATCTGTCAATCGTTCTTCATCATCGATGTGAGTTTATAGCCCCTCTTTCACTTGTTTTACATTTACTTTACAAATCTCGGGGGAGAATACATGCTCAATATAACTTGTTTACATATTTGTTCACAATATCTTTTACATACTATTCTACACACTTGGTTCACATACTTGATTTTGCAATTCATTACAAACACATTTACATGATTGATTTCAAATTGGTTTACATACTTATTTGCATAGCTCGCTATGGGATACATTGTTTGACTTTATTTTTGGTCACAAATGCATACTTTACATTTGAATATGGATTTTCGGATAGGATTGTTTTGCGCCTGCGGGGCCATCAAGCATTAGATGCCCGGGTGTTTGCAGATTGGAACACCACGATGGAACACATTATTTGTAACTCAGCTCGAATTCGGTACATACAACAAGTTACGTCACAGCGTCATTGAACCTGTAAATCATTGGAGGTGCACCGCGAATGTTATGAAATAGATCTATTCGGGTGTGGATCCCTCTTCAGGCGATTAAGCTATCGCAGGTAACGAACATGTTAGCGTGATGTCCTCGCGAATGATATAAAATAGATCTATTCAGGATTGACAATCCCCGTTTCGGGTGACTAGCTATCAACTGGGAGTACCAAACGAACGTTTATAACATGTCGGATCATTGTTGGGGACTACAGGGCCCCGCCTGACAAATACATACTTGAACATTTTGTGACATTACATCTGTTCATGCATTATTTATAATATTCTTTGGGATAAGATGGTACTTTTGGTAACATAAAATGGGTTCGTGCATATTTTATAATATTGTACATGGGCACTGTGGATGACACAGTGGATAATATATTTGTTGAAACTTACATTCATATTTAAACTAATTATTGAACTCACCAAATTTATGTTGAACTTGTAAGCATGTTTTTCTCAGTGTGATTAGATGCTTGGATTATTGATGTGCATTGGAGTCTACATTCAGTTTTTCATGGTGATGCATTCAGGGGTCAAATATTATTTTGATTTCAGAAAATCACGAGATTGTTTTACAAACGACACATTTAGAGGATTCGTTCTCTTGGTATCTGACCTAATTGTATGTTGAAAGTATCGCTCCCTGACATTTTTCGCTTTGAGTCACATTTTTTGGGGTTCCTGAGGCTGACACACCGCCTCGAAAGAGGCTACTACTTACTGCTCCCACACCTATGTTTGAGGTTGGGGAGAGTTCTGCTGCTGCTGCTGCTAGACAACTAGGATCTACTATGGCCCGTAGGGTCGATCACAGTTTTGTAAACACTGTGGATACCAGGGTTCGAGATACTGAGAGGAGGACTATGGCCGCTGTAGAGGTGGTCAACCTGAGGGTCAGTTATCAGGCAGATGTTCGCAGGAGAGAGAGTTTGGAGTTTTATTCACGACATCAGGAGGCCCAGGAGGACCGGGCTGCTGTGAGAGCTGAGATTGAGATATTGAGGAGGGAGAGGCTTGCTTACGAGCAAGAGAGCATCGAGACCCATCAGGCCTTGGCTCGGTCTGAGGCTTACAACAGGGCACTAGAGGCACGAATTAGAGTGTTAGAGACTCAGGCGTATCGCCACGAGTGGCAGCGTCAGGACGTAGATGATCGAAAGCAATTTGACAATCATGAGCTACCCAGGCCTTGAGTTGGAGCACGCGTGACACCTAGAGAAACTGGTAGTAGTGCCTAGGGTTACTTTTCCTATCATATGTAGGCTAATCTATATAGCCTACTAGAGTTTTTATTAGGTTAATCCCGATCTATCAGAATGCTACAACAAAGGAAAGTGGGGAAATGACCACATGGAAGCTCAACAACAACACAATAGGCATATGGTGTATTTAGGCATACGCTTGTTGGTGCCAAACAACAAGAATTATGTTGGTTCCCTACCTCTAGCAACAAGTGCAAAATTGTCACCACAATCGGAACCGTGCTCTGTAAAGACCAGATTAGAAGAAAAAGTAGGTATGGAAACCTACCATTGTGCAACCAACTGCAATTACCATCGATAAGGTCCATTGTGCACCTAAGTGCAACATATGCAAGAATATTGGACCATCTGGCCCAAATTGTAGACTCACCTGCTACGCTGAGTATCAACGAACTCTTACCTATTATGAGTGTGGAGGTCTAGGACACTACAAGAGGGATTTCCCAGAGCTGAAGAATCAAAACCATGGAAACCAAGCTGGAAGTACGGAAGTACGAAGAGTGGTAACCTTAAGGCCATTAGAGCGGGAGAAACCCAAACAAGACCTTAACAACCTTGAGGATGAGAATCCGAAGTCTTAAAAAGAGATAGTTTCCTCTCGCTTTGTCTAGTATCCATTAAGTTGGAACTATCCTTTAAACTTTTATCTCTTTAAGTAGTTCTCAGTTGTGTTCTCTTAAATTCTGATATAACGAACTGACTTTAAATTATCTATCAAATTATCGTATATAAATATTTATCAATATTAACTTAGATTCCTTATTATTCTCTTGCATAACTACTCTAAACGAAATCATGAAATCATAAACACTATTTGACGAAAATGAGGCAATGCCTCGTTAAAAACCTGAATTATACATGGCATTGGATCAACTATGTATAATCAGGAAAGTAACCATGCCAAACTGAGAGTAGTCCACTCGAAAAACATCTTCTCAAGAATAACAATTTTTCACTTATATCATGTTATGTTGCGTATTCAATAAAACGTGTTTACTCCAACAAATCCGATATTAGTAAACCTAGCCAACTATAAGCAGACCTTCACTTCCACTCAACTACTATAAAGTCGACATCATCTTAATGAATAAAATCCTAAACAAAGGGCTGAGAACACATCACTAGTCGCCTTAGGAAACAATTCGCTATCAAATTTGCTCGCCATTAGAAATTACTAAATCACCCTTTCAACATTGAACTTAATGCCATAGAATTTGGCAGATTCAACGTCATAATTAGTATGGATTGGTTGGTGAGATACCAGGCCAATCAAAGTTTTGTGACAAAGGATCGTTCGTGTTCCATCGAAACAAAACGTTGTTATTCTTAGTAACGGAAGCACCACTGTGCAACTAGTCCCGAACTGAACATCATCTTTGAGTGCACTAAAGCACATAAGGCACATGCTAAAAGGATTTCCGGCCCTATTGGCACATGTTACTATAAAAGAGACTGAAGACAAGTTGAAGGAAAAATGACTTAAGGATGTAATGATAGTTTGAGATTTTCCTGAAGTATTTCCAGAGGACTTGTCGGGTCTCCCTCTGACTTGACAAGTGGAATTTCAGATCGATTAGAATACCCGGTGCCGGCACCTTAGCACGCCCCGTTACGATTGGCGCATTCTGAAAGAAAGAGTTGTCAGAAGCAACTGAAATAACTATCATGACAAGGCTTTATTAAGACCCAGTTCCTACACCCTGGGAGCTCCGGTCCTTGTTGTCAAGTAGAAGGATGGATCATTTTGTGGATGTACATCAACTTCAGAATTAAACAAATAACTGTGCAGAATCGTTTATCCACGTCCCAAGGATCGATGATTAAAGTTTGATTCAACCACAAAGGATCCAACTGTTATTCTAAGATTAGAACTACGATCAGGTACATCACCAGCTTCGAGATTGGAATGAAGATATTCAAAAACGGCATTCAAAACTCGGATACGGTCAAGTACAAGTTCCAAGTTATGCCATTGGTTTGACGAACGCACTAAAGTGATATTCTATGATCTTATAAATAGTTGCAAACCATCCTTGGATATTTTGTGATCGCCTTATTTTGACGATATATATTTATTTATCAAAGAACAAGAAGGAACAATACCACAGAACATCTTAAGGCAATATTCTAGAATTGCTTAAGAAGGGAGGAAATGTATGCCAAATTTTCTAAGAGTGAATCCAGGATTCCAAAGTAACAGTTCCTAGCTCGGTCACCTTATATGTAGTCAAGGCATTAAAATGTACCCAGCCGAAGATTGAAAAAAAAATCCATAAAAGATTGGGCATCTCCTAAGACATCGACAGAGATTCGTCAATTGTTAGGTCTTGCCGGTTATCACTAAAAATTCATCGAAGGATTTTTGAAGATTACCAAACCAATGACCAAGCTCACTCAGAAGAAGGTCAAGTTTGTGTGGGCTGACAAACAAGAAATAGCGTTTCGATTGTTGAAGCAGAAGTTGTGTAGTGCACCAATTCTGGCTTTACCAGAAGGAAGCGAAGATTTTTATCTATAATGTTGATGCTTCGATCAAAGGTTTGGGCTTGATGCAAAGAGAGAAGGTGATTGCTTATGCATCTCGCCAACAAAATTCATGAGAAGAACTATAACGACTCATGATTTAGGAACTTGGAGCGGTAGTGTTTTCACTGAAACTCTAGAGATACTATGTTGTACGAAACAGTGTAACGGTGTTTACGATCACAAAGTCAACAATACATTCTTAATCAAAAGGACTGAATATGAGGCAGCGTTGTAGTTAGTATTTGCTATAGTGATTACGATGTGGAAGATTCGTTATCACACCATGGAAAGCAAATGTTATCGTTGACACGCCTTGAGCAGGAAAGGAATTGGAGAGCCGCACCAATAAGGTTTGAGCCTTAGGTCAGACTAAGTTTGAATCTTCCCAAACAAAAATTTAGATGCTCAAACTGAAGCACAAAAACCAGAGAACATCAAGAAAGAAGATGTTGGAGGCATGTTACTTGAAAATTCTAAAGATCCAGAGAAGCTTAGGACGAAAAAGTTTGTATAAGAGAGTTAAATCAAAAGATTGATAGAATAAAGAGTATCTGAATGATCAAGCGGGTGAAGCGAAAAGCCCCGCTTGGATGGAACTCTATGTCTAAACGGCAGAGTTTGGGTTGCCATGCAAATGGTGATTTGAGGACTGTGGATCATGCACACGCCCTACAAGTCAAAATACTCTATCCAGGTTCTGAAAAATGTACCCAAGACAAGAAAAAGCTTATATGGTGCCCAATATGACGGCAAACACAAACATCGCCACCTATGTTAGCAAAATGTTAGACTTTGCCCAAAGGTCAAGACAGAACATCAAAGGCCAATCAGGATGTTTGGTACAACGTCGATATACCTTAATGTGCAATGGGGACAATCATCACTATAGGATTTTGTCAAGAAGCTTCCTTAATCTCACAAGGCTACGACACCATTTGGGTGATTGTCGACCGACTCACTAAGTCCGCAATCTTTGTACCGATGAGAGAGACTGATCCGATGGATAAACTTGCAAGATTGTACCTAAAGGAGGTGGTCACGAGGCATGGAATACCTCTCTCGATTATTTGTGATTGTGACCCTAGGTTCGCATCAAATTTATGAAGGTCACTCAGATGCATTGGGTTACTAGTTCTGATATGAGTACTGTGTACCATTGCACAAACAAATGGCCAATGCGAAAGACTAATCAAAACTCTCGAGGATATGTTGCGTAGCTTGTGAAATCACTTTGAAAGGCTGCGTTAACCAATTTTGCCGTTAGCGAATTCTCATATAACAATAGCTATCACAACTAAGGGATAAACGAGACAGAAAAATACAAAACTAGCATCAAGGCTGCACCATTTGAAGCACTTTACGATCTAAAATGTCGTTCACCCGTTTGTTGGGCCGGGGTTGGAGATGTTCAACTCAATGGTCCAGAAATAGTGCAAGAAACAACTGAGAAGATCGTTCAAATCAAGCAGAGAATGCAAGTTGCTCGCGATCGATAAAAGAGTTACGCGGATTTAAAGTGTAAACCGATGGAATTTTAGGTTGGGGATAAAGTTATGCTTAAAGTTTCGCCTTAGAAAGGGGTCGTACGTTTTGGCAAACGGGGGAAGTTGAACCCTAGGTACGTTGAGCCATTCCAATGTTGAAAAAGGTTAGATTACGTTTACATACAAGTTTAGCCTTCTAAAGAGCTAAGCAGGGTTCACAATATGTTTCATGTATCCAACCTGAAAAAGTGCCATGCCGATGAACCATTATCCATTCCATTAGATGGACTACATTTTGATGACAAGCTTTAATTTGTCGAGGAACCTGTAGAGATCACGGATCATGAAGTTAAACGGTTGAAGCAAAGCCGCATTCCATTAGTCAAGGTCGATGGAAACACCAAGAGAGGTCACCGAGTATTACATGGAACGCTAGGAACAATTCCGAAGAAATACCCACACCTCTTCACAAAGGCCGCACCGTCGTCAAGTGCCGCGCCTTAAGCCTTGAGGACAAGGCTCATTTAATGGGGGATACTATAACACCCCATGTTTTAGGGTCATAGACGTCGTTAATAAATTCACTATGTATTTTTATTGTACAGACATTTCTTTAAAAAATCATAAACGTGTAAGTTAAATAGCGTAATCTAAGATATGTTCATTCATGTAAACAGGGCATTTAAACAATTAAATTTTACAATCAAACAAGTGATAATAATTATTTTGATGATGATTATTACACTGTCCATTTTTTAAGTTTTTATGTTACGTTAAGATTGGCTACTTTCACGATAAAATACCGTTTAGGGCATACCCGGAACCACCAAACTTTTCTATCGCTTCCAACAAATACCCACATTTTATACCTAATACTAAAAATCACAAAATAAATCATACATAACACATAAAACCGGATATGTATTGATAGATACAAAAATATCTAGTTTGAAAACACTTCTCCATGTTTTCATAGGATGTTCTCAACTATTAGGGAACATCTAACCATTTTCTTAATACTTTGACTAAAGACAAAGACCAAAGACCTCCTTAAGACTCTCCTTGTGTTCTTTGACTAGTCCTATGGTCTTATAAGTCACATACACTAGTAAGTAACATACACACTCTTGTAACACCTAGCAAAAATCAAACAATCTCTCCCTTTTGCTCTTCCTTAACCCACGGCAAACAAACACCCATATATAAATCCATACAAAAAATTTCTACAACAATTACACACATACCTACATCATAACAAAGCTGTATTAAGTGTTTACAAGCTATTGGTAAGCATTTTTACAAGTATTGAAAGCAAGTATAGCAAGAATAAGGTTTCTATCTATTGAATTATGTGTTTTTTAAGCTGTAAGCTTTGATTTAAATATCTAAACAAAGGTTATATATTGTGGTCTACCATATAAATCATCATATAGTTATCTAAAATCCTTTAACTTCATTTCATGATTTTATGTTGTATATTAAAGTTTCTATGTAGCAAAATCACCATTAGGATACTTTTAAACATGTAAAAGGGATTTTTACTTGTGATCATTGTTTTGTACAATTTTACATATGTTATTTTGTTGGTAATATCATGTTAAAATGGATATATAAGTATTATACCATGTTGGTTTAAGTATAAAAAGTGTATAAACAAGTTAGGGTTTTTAAGGTTACTTAGTAAGTTACAAGTAAAAGTGTTGTAAATGACTTGTTAATCTTGTTATTATGGACTCATGTGGACAAAATATGGACTATGGACATTATTAGATGTATGAAATAGGGTAAAAAGAGTTGTGGATGACTTGTGGTAATTTACTAAGTTGAAAAGTACTTAAAACAAGTTATATAAATAAGTATACATATTGATTTCAAAAGGGCTGTTTTGATTCGTGTTTTGTAACAGCCATATTATGTTCTATAAAGATAGTACACCTCATGACGATTCCAAATATGTAAAGAACTCGAAAAACCGCCTTATAACAAAAAAGATACACAAAAAACGTTTTTAACGTTAATACCAAGGTTTTAAAAAATAAAGTATAATAAAAAAAGTATAAATACTTTGAATAAAAAGGTTATTACTTTTTTAAGCAAAGATCCTCATATTTTTAAGAAGTTCCAAATCAATAAGAACGTGATTTTTTTCATCGATAACAAGGAGTTATGAATTAACGCTAGTTTAAATACACTTAAATGTAAATAAAAATACTTTATAAAAAAGTTACTGTACAGTTACTGTTCATCTCAGATTTATACATTTTTAAAACATCATTAATATGATAGGACTTTTAATAACAAATACGTACTAGAAAGAATCGCTAAAAACGGAGCTATAACGAGTAAAATAGGACATTTACGGGTTTTACGATATCTAAAACTATAAAACTAATTTTATAAACTGGTGTGAATAGTAAAAAGTACTGTTCACCAGAGGACATTAAATACAAAAATATCATATTTTGATACGTCATCTTATTACGAAAGCGTGGACATAAGAAACGCAAGAAATGGACTTGAAACGTGAAAGTTATGTCATTTTTACCAAGGGTATATTTATAAACGTTTTAACTTTATAAATATGATTTGATTAAAACAATTAGATGGTGATTAGCTATATAGAACTATACATGGTAGTAGTTACCCAATGTGATTAGTACTTATACTACCTATGATTATTTAGGTTGCATTCGGGCGTAGTTGTGACGCATTTCCAGTTGTAATTTAGATTAATCATCCATTAACTCAAGGTGAGTTCATAGCCCCATGTTTTACTGGTTTTACATATATTTTTGGGGTAAGAACATGCTTTGTTTTATAATTGAACGCAAGTGGACATTTTTATATATTGATTACGATTTGCCTAAGTAGCTTGAACCCAATATGCCCGGTATCATGAACTGTTAATTTCTGGTTTGGAAGCGCGAGTGTTATAAATAGATCTATTTGGGATTGACATCCTTGTTCGGGTGAATAGCTATCACTGGGCAAACAAACGTTATAGCATGTCGGATTTGGGATGTTTCGGGTTGAACATCATCATGGGCAATGTAGGCAATATTTATATATTGTATTCATATATGTCGAGCTTCAGTATCATGAGCTTAGGGAAACGTAATGGCATTTTTGTGATGAGTGCACGGTGTGCATAATCACGGGGGGAAATCTTGCGGTCCTAATTTATACATATATAAACCTATGAATTCACCAACTTTATGTTGACCGTTTTAAGCATGTTTTTCTCAGGTTAATAAGGTACAAGAAACAAGGATACATTGGTGGTCTACATTGTGGAGTCATTTCTATACAGATTTACGTGCATCACATTTTGGGGATATTTGTCATGTAGAAAAACCTTTGCATTTTCAAGAATGAACAAGTTTGGCCGTTGAGCTTTTGTAACAATAATTTATTAAATCCAATGTATCATTTTCAAACGACACGTTTAGTGATCGTTCTCTCATGTCTTGTGCAATGTTATTATGAAGTAACGCTCCCGGATCCTTATTCCGCTGCGACCCATTTTGGGGGTGTTACAGATTGGTAATCAGAGCCAAGGTTATAGAGAACCAGGTCAAATGTTTTGCTGGACTATAACCGTTTTCAAACATTACATTCATATAAAGGGGTTTTTCACGGGACATAAATACACTAGTTGTTGCATTAGTTGGTTATACTAGATGCATTCATAATTGATATACGTGTTTATATTATACTACGTATATACCATACTAGTCTTATATAATATAGTTATATAAGTTATTTTTGCTTGTTACAGCAGTTATGTCATCTGATTCCGCGGTTACCTATACTTCCGTCTAATCTGAGGCACGATCTTGGAGTATCCCCCTCTGAGGATCCTTACCAGGAGGTTGCCCGACAGTTGTTGGAGCAGGAACTACGTCCTTCAGAGTATGTACCTGATCTCATGGAGCTGGAGGATCATGTACCAGTGTACATTCCTGAGCCTGAGCACCCTGAGGATTTAGTGCCAGTTGAGGATGAGCCACCTATGGAGGCATACATTACTGAGGTTGCTTCTGCACCTACACCGCTACTACCACCACCATCCTTTCTACCCACATTTATCCGACCCCCACATACTAGAGCAGTCATGGCTTAGAGGAGAGCTGCAACACCATCCACCTATCATTCACTACTTATAGCAGGGACGTCACCATTGTTACCTATATCACTACCTGCACCATCCAATAGCCGCAGAGCTGACGTTCCTGAGGCTGACATGCCGCTTCGGAAGAGGCTGCTACTTACTGCTCCCACACCAAGGTGTGAGGTTAGGGAGAGTTCTGCTGCTGCTACTACTAGACAACCAGGATCTATTATGGCCCGCAAGGTCGATCACAGTTTTGTAGACACTGTGGATACCAAGGTTCGAGATACTGAGAGGAGGACTATGACCGCCGTAAAGGTGGTCAACCTGAGGGTCAGTTACCAGGCAGATGTTCGCAGGAGAGAGAGTTTGGAGTTTTATTCACGACATCAGGAGGCCTAGGAAAATCGGGCTGCTGTGAGAGCTGAGATTGAGATATTGAGAAGAGAGAGGCTTGCTTACGAGCAAGAGAGAATCGAGACCCGTCAAGCCTTGGCTAGGTTTGAGGCTTAAAGCAGGGCACTAGAGGCATGAATTAAAGTGTTAGAGACTTAGGCGTATCGCCATGAGTGGCAGCATCAGGACGCAGATGATCATGTTATTGAGCATATCATGCGTATCCCAGGCCTTGGAGGCTGGAGCACGCGTTGACACCTTAGAGGACACTGGTAGTAGTGCCTAGGGTTACCTTTCTATTATATTGTAGCTATACTATATAGCCTGCTAAGTTTTTATGGGTTACTCCCAGCTAGCAGACTGTATAGATCTTTTGCTTCTGTTTAGCTATCATGTATAGCCTACTAAGTATTACGGGGTAACTCCAAGCTAGTAGGGCTCTAGGTTTATTTTCATCTTGTAACCTAGCAGTAGGGAATCATTTTGTACCAAACAGATCATGTATGTTTCCAAATTATATATGGAATGGATGTATAATGTCATGTCGATCTCGTGTTGGTTTTATATTTCGCTGTGTGATGTGATCTCATTTTATTTATTGTTCATATGTCATGTCACGTTATGATTGTATGAAATCTAACGGGTATTATAATTTCTTGTGCTTTGAAGAACAATGGCAACTGTTAATCAAGGGATGAGTGTCGAGGAAATTAAGCAGATTGTAGCCCAGCTAGTGGCTAATGCTATCGAGGCTATTGCTATTTACGAGTTAATAAACCAAACCAAACAACGAGAAAACAAAGTAGCAGGGAATGCTAACAACAAAATGAAGTGGGAAGGTGACCACAATTGAAGCTCTAACTAACAACACAAAGGGCATAAGGTGTTTTGGGCACACGCTGTTGGGCCACACAACAAGAAATATGCTGGGTCCCTACCTCTATGCAACAATTGCAAATGTCACCACAATGGACCGTGCACTATAAAGTTCGAGAATTGGAAGAAAAAGTATGCTGGAACCTTACCACTGTGCACAAAGTGCAATTACCGTCATAAGGGTCAGTGTACACCCAAGTGCAACATATGCAAGAAGATTGGCCATCTGGCCCAGAATTGTAGAACACCTACTGCTGCTGAGTATCAACAAACTCTCACCTGTTATGAGTGTGGAGGTCTAGGATACTACAAGAAGGATTGCCCGGAACTAAAGAATCAAAACCATGGAAACCAAGTTGGAAGTACGAAAGTACGTGAAATGGTGCATGCCTTAGGAGGAGAAACCAATCAGGACATTGATAACCTAGAAGATGATATCAATGCTTAAGCTATATCCCTTAAGAATTCTCGTTGTAATTTCGCTTAAATTTCTGTTGTACTGTACGAATGATTTCAAATTATCTATCAAGTTATGTATCACACAAATTTTGTCAACTTTACTTTCGCTATATGTTATGCAAACCAAATGGTAACACTATTTTGACGAAAATGAGCGTTGCATTGTTAGCCCTCAAATATACATAGTCTGATCACCTATGTATATTTGGTGCATAGACTGATCATCTATGCATTCAGGAAGGACCATGCCATGCTGAGAGTAGTCACCTTAAAACTTTTGTCAAATTATAAATTTCTATTGATTTTCTTGAGAAACAAAATCTTATGTAAATGTATTTATCACAAGGAACTCTTACACCATCTTACAATAGAGTCGACATCACCATACACCAAATCTTAAGCCAAAAAGGGGAAGGACGTATCTGTAGCCACCCAAGGACAACCTGCCGATAGGTTCAGCCGTCATCAAGGGAATTAAGACCCGTGCCTATGGAATGCTACATTAAGGTAGAAAAAATTTACTAGTACACATTAGGAGGATTTAGACGAGGATTACACCACTTCATCAACAACATTCCGGAAGACAACTCGAACTGAATTGCGGGACTCAATTCTTTTAACGCGGGGAGACTGTGACAACCCACATTTTCACATCTTTTACGACTTCGACAATTCAACTATTTATTTTGGACTTTTACGTGTTCGCTTTTATTTCGCGTCATTTGGTTAAATCGCGTAAGTTAAATATAATCATTCAACATAAACGGGCTTCAAACTAATTAATGTTTATGCCAAGTAAGTATTAAATAATTATTTTGAGGATATTTATTATACTTTCTCAGTTTATTTTTATCGGTTACGTAAAGTGTTTATGTTTCGCGATAAATTAAGTTTAGGTATTTCCGGAACCACCAAAACAAATCTACGCTTCAACAAATAACCATTTTTATTTATAATGATCAAAGTTTATAGAACTTTAGCCATGGGTAACAAATGGGACGCCCCATATATATAAGAAATAAGCAAGACATACAATTTCAAAGTTATACACTTTAATAACAAAACTACACTTACATTATAACTTTACTTTCCAATTATGCAAGAAAGTAGCTAGTAAACCCATCCCATAATTTCATGGGGTGATATCCACCTAATGTGTACACCAAGACATATTCTTTAATCACTTAGACCATGTACACAATAGGGTAATAACCTCGCAATGCATTGTAAACTGACCAACTAATCACAATCCACTTATTTCCTCTCCTTTTTCTCCATGTTGCCTGCTCCCTCCCCTCCCCCTTGATACCTCTTATTCATTTTGGTCTTGGAAATACTTACTATGCATTGCCTATTCATAAGTGGTAAATAAAGTAACTGGTTAAAACAAGAGAGATAACATACACACTTGCATTTCCTTAACAAAAACTTCACTTTTTCTCTCTTTTTTCTCCTAATCACCCACGGCATCAACCTAAAACCCACAAGAAATTCATACAAATTTTTTTACCACTTATACAAGTAACTAAGAACATATCTAAGGTGATACAAGAAGGTTTGGAAGCTTGGTTGGTTGATTAAGAGGGTTAATCAAAAGAAAAGCAAGATTAGGGTTTCTATTTGGATTAGGGTTTTCTAAGCTTGTAAGCTTTGGTTTTATATCTAAACAAGGGTTTAGATATTGTGGGTTATCATCTTGCATCATCATAAGGTTATCTAAAACTCTTAATGACTTTACATTTATCATTTTATGTATATATAAGTTCTATGTAGCAAATCACCATTTAGGACACTTTTGAACATGTAAAATGTATTTTTACTTATGATTATGATTTTGTACACTTTTACATATGTTATGAGGTTGGTAATATCATATTATAATGGGATTATAAGTATGGTATCATGTTGGTTTAAGTATAAAAAGTGTATGTATAAACTAGTAATTAAAAGTTACTTAAGAAAGTTTATGATTTAAAAGCCTTGTTAAGGACTTGTTAACTTGGACACTTGGACAGTATATGGACTAATGGACCTAATAATATGTAAGAGATATGATATAAGGACTTGTAAAGGACTTGTGGTATTTATTAAGTTGAAAAGTATATAAAACAAGTTATAAAAATGAGTACACTTAAGAAATACAAAAGGGCTGTTGGATTTCGTATTTTAGACAGTAAGTTTGACACTTTATAAAGATACTACATGTCACAAGGATCGTGGGCATGTAGAGAACTCGAAAAACCGATTTATAACGAAGGAGATACGCTAATTTTAAGTTATACGCTAATTAAACGCGTTTATAAAATAAATTTTATAAAAACCAATTACTATTCACATCTATTAAAAATATAAACATATTTTTAACAGCAAGTATATAATTTTAGGATTTCAAAACATTTGGAATCATAATTTTTCGATTAATAACGAAGGAGTTATGAATTACGCGAGTTTACGATAATAATACTTTTATAAAAAGTTACTGTTCATCAGGGACTTTATTTTTGGAAAAACATCATAAATAAATAGAACTTTCAATTTCGAGAACGTGCTCGAAAGAATCACTAAAAACAGAGCTAAAACGAATAAAATACGACGTTTACGATAATTAAAGTTTATAAAAGTAATTTTATAAACTATGAACAGTAAAAGTTACTATTCATCAGCAGACCCAAACTTATAAAATGTGACATTTTTTATACATCTTTCAATTACGAAGACGTGCTCGAAAGAATTGCTAAAATCGGGATTAAAACGAATAAGTTATTACATTTACGGGTTTACGATAATTAAATTTATAAAACGTCATGAACAATAAAATGTACTGTTCATAAGAGGGTTTCAAAATATAAAAATGTAATATTTTTATATGTCATCTTAATACGAAAGCGTGGGCGTAAGAAACATAAGAAACGGACTTAAAACGAAGATGTTACGTTGTTTTTACGATTGGGATATTTATAAGCGTTATGACTTTATAAATATGTTTTCACTAATACAAATAGATGGTGATGAGATATGTAGGATTATATATGGCATTAGTTAATCGAGGTACTTAGTACTTATACGACCTATGCTTATTTAGGTTGCATTCGGGGGTAGTTGTGACGCATTTCCAGTTGTAATTTAGATTACTGATCCGTTAACTCAAGGTGAGTTCATAGCCCCATGTTTTTACGATTTCTATAATTTACAAGTTTTGGGGTGAGAAACATGCTTTGTTTTATAATTGGACGCAAGTGGACATTTTATATATTGATTACGTTTTGCCTAAGTAGCTTGAACCCAATATGCCCGGTATCATGAACTGTTAATTTCTGGTTTGGAAGCGCGAGTGTTATAAATAGATCTATTTGGGATTGACCTCCCCGTTCGGGTGATTAGCTATCACCAGGAACGAACGTTATAGCATGTCGAATTTGGGATGTTTCGGGTTGAACATCATCATGGGCAATGTAGGCAATATTTATATTGTATTCATATATGTCTAGCTTCAGTGTCATGAGCTTAGGGAAACGTAATGGCATTTTGTGATATTTATCACGGGGAAATCTTGCGGTCCGGATTTATACATATATAAACCTATGAATTCACCAACTTTATGTTGACCGTTTTAAGCATGTTTTTCTCAGGTTAATAAGGTACAAGAAACAAGGATACATTAGTGGTCTACATTGTGGAGTCATTTCTATAAAGATTTACGTGCATCACATTTTGGGGATATTTGTCATGTAGAAAAATCTTTGCATTTTCAACAATGAACAAGTTTAGCCGTTGAGCTTTTGTAACAATAATTTATTAAATCCAATGTATCATTTTCAAACGACACATTTAGTGATCGTTCTCTCATGTCTTGTGTAATGTTATTATGAAGTAACGCTTCCGGATCCTTATTCCACTGCGACCCATTTTGGGGGTGTTACAACTTCCGACGGCGTTGTCGGAGCTTTCCAATTCTTCACCGCCTCTATTTTACTTGGGTCCACGTGAATACCACTCTGGTTGACCACGTGTCCAAGGAAATTCACTTTCTGTAGCCAAAACTCACACTTAGAAAACTTCGCGTATAGCTTCTCCTTCCTCAGTAACTCCAACACCAACTTCAAGTGAACTTCATGCTCTTCCTTCATCTTTGAGTAGATCAGGATGTCGTCAATGAAGACAATGACAAACTTATCTAGATACGGTTTGCACACTCGGTTCATCTATTCCATGAAGACTGTTGTGCATTGGTCAACCCAAATGTCATAACTGTAAACTCAAAATGTCCATACCTTGTTCGAAATGCGGTCTTTGGAATGTCATCTTTATGCACACGTAGCTGATGATATCCTGACCGAAGATCTATCTTAGAGAAATAACACGCTCCTTGCAGCTGATCAAATAAGTCATCGATCATAGGGAGTGGATAACGGTTTTTAATAGTTATTTTGTTCAGCTCCCTATAGTCGATACACATACGAAATGATCCATCCTTCTTCTACATGAATAACACAGGTTCTCCCTACGGTGAATGACTAGGTCGTATGAAACCCTTGTCTTGCAACTCCTGAAGTTGCTCAGACAATTCTTGCATTTCCTAGGGTGCCAAACGATATGGAGACTTCACGACCGGCGTCGCTCCAGGAACTAAGTCTATACAGAACTCAACTTGTCGTTGCGGTGGTAGCCCTAACAAGTCTAACACATCAGTAAAATCTCGCACCACGGGTATATCACTTATCCTAGGTTCATTTATCTTAGCGTTCATTAGGGCTTTGGCGGCTTTCCAAATACGTTCCCCATGAACTCAAAGTATCCCACCCTCTTCTATCGGTATCTCTACTACTTTCTCATGACACACTATAACAGCCTTATTCTTGGATAACCAGCGGTATCAAATCTATAGTAAACAAGGAATTTCCTAGTTCTAGTTTTCAATCATGGATAACCCTATTGGTGTGCTGTCGTTGTATGGTATATTTAAGATGATTCAAGTTTTAAATTTATATTTTGCCGACTAAACCAAAAACAACACTTTAACGGGCAGTGTACCCGATCGATAGTAGTTTCATAGTAAGTAGGGTGTCGAACACTTGAAGCGAGGTTAAATCTATCAATTTAATTAATATCTTGGTTATCTAATCTATGTTAATTCTATTCTATTCTAAACCTATGTTAAACCTATGTCAGTCTAAATCCTAATTCTAACGAGAAAAGGGGGTTTTCAGCCTGAGAGACTGGCACGGTTTGGTTGGTATCTATAATCAATTCAAGGCACTTTCACCCATGAAAGCTAATTAACAAAAGATAAAAGAGCAGTCGAACATTATATGAGAAAACTATATTAACCATTATTAATCTTATTAGAATGTTGGTTTGTTTATTTAGTGTAATGATTTCTTCTTTCAATGTGGCATATCATTCTTAAGACATAGGCGTTACATTATCCTAAGACCTAGACACAATAATTCTGTCACAATTAAATCATCTGCATAAAGCATCTTTATTTGCTGATTATAATCTATCTTAGGGATTAAAGCAATGGTGATCTTGTTAAACCCTAGCTCATAGAGACTTTACCCACTTACCGCTTAATGGCAATTTATACACTAGTAGTCTACTTGTCCAACTATCCAATGAAATCAGAACGTTACTTGTTGAATTATCTAGGTCACCTGCTAGTCAACATGATCAATAAACCATTAGCAATAATCAATTAACAAGTTAAGCCTAAAGCGTATCCTAGACACAGACTTAGAAGGACAATATTTATGTAACTATGATTCTAGATGATTAAATTACTATATGGAGAGCTATCCCGGACTCTAGATCTACTTGGTCTGCTTCACTAGATCCAGTTGAATGATAGGTCACATACAAAAGCGCGTAAACAAGTATAAATTGATAAACATAAACAAGCACTCAACGATAAATCAAGAAATCGAGATAAACAAATACCAAACATTCAGATCTTCATAATGATGTCTAATACCCGAAGGTATTAGCCTTCAAACGTCGTAATAAATACAAGAGTAATTATTTAGCCAAGGTAAACTAAATGGGTTAACGAATGATACCAAAAACTGAATGATAATAAATAGTTGTCTCGGACCTCATTTTTTTTTTTTTTTTTTTTTTTTATTTTTTTTTTTTTTTTTTTTTTTTTTTTTTTTTTTGCTCCTTCTTTCCTCCTCTGAAAATTGACGTTTTTGTGTTAAGTATTGAGAATATGATTTAGCAAACCATAAAATCATTTTTGAGTTTTGTATTTATAGGGTCTGGAAGTCGGTTGGATACGGCGTATCTAAGAGTTGGATATGGCGTATTAGGGATTTCTTGGAGTAGGAACCACGCTTGATATCTTCCAAAATATTATATTGATTCCATATCTTGAATACGGCGTATTGAGTCCTCTGGATACGGCGTACTGATCTTTATTCCGGAGTGGTCTTTGGTGAGTGCAGGCACGGATACGCTGTAACTTCCTTGATGGATACGGCGTATTGGTCTTCAGAATAGTAATCTTCAAAATATCTTCATTTAAGCTCCAGAATGCGCGCCTTTTGCTAACTTTCACCAATTACTCCATAATTACTGTCATTCTCAAATATAAACGATTAAGTAACAATTCTTTGCAATAACTATACAAAATAGGTTAATAACATGAGATAAATGATGCTATAAAATAGATGTTATTTTATGTCCTCAAATATCCCCCCACTTGAATCCTACTTGTCCTCAAGTAGCCTTTAGAGTTTATACAAATTACTCTTAGGATATTTTTCGAGTTTAAAGCACTTATTGATCTATTACAATACTCAACCAAAACACCTCACGAAATAAGAAGATTAAAAACTCAAATCACTCACCTAATCTATGTGTAACGAGTAACTAATTTGCTCAATTGCTCATCGTAGACGAGAATCTATCATAGAGCTTGCAAGGATACCTCTCCACCACTAAAATGCTAAGGAGTAACAAGTATGTAAAGGTAAATTTAAAAAAATGGGGTTTTGTATGAAAGGCGTACGTTTCGATCATTCCTCTACATTCTTTCACCAGAAGTACCACTCCCACAAGGCAGCTGAACACCATACACACCCTCAACGCCGGATAGACATGTGTGTTCGATCACATCCCCATTTAAATTTAACGAACGGTTAGGATGAAGAATAATATAGGGTAGGAACCTTCTAACTTTCACCAAAAGTCATAAACTAACAAGGTACAAGGCATGCATTCACACCCGAAATGCTGGGATAGACATGAATGTTTGTATGAATCCTCGTTCGTGTAAAACCATCGGCTAATCATCAGGTGAGAGGGACACAAATTGTTGTTAAATAAAAATCAAGAAACAAATAGATTAAGACTTAAGATACAAGTAGCTAGACACTTCTTTACCGATCGTTATCCTGATAAAGACACAACTATTTACAACGTCTTGATCATAGATCAAGAACAACAACCTAAGTTGGCGTTCCCATAACGGTCAACTTTCCAATCTTCCCAAAACTTTTCATACTTTACAAGGCAAGTGGCGATATTTTCCACTTTGTACAATACTCTACATCGTTGATTTTTTAGATGTATCAACGAATAATCGATCCTTCTGTAATTGCTTCGGTAATTGCGAAACGATTATCTTCAAACTTTCTTTCTCTCTCTTTTTGTATTTTTTTTTCTTATTTTTTTGATTTTTTTTGCTAACTATTCTTCAAATCTCAGTGTAGTTTCACCATCTTCACGATCATAATAATTTCGGGTAATTTCTTCGGTAGCCTTTTGTTCTTCGGATTCACCATTAATTGTGATGGTAGTAAAATCACATGAGCTTTGACTACTAATATACATTTCCAATTGCAATGTGCAAATTTCCAACCGCACTAAAGATAGAAAATGACACAAGACTCGGGAAATACAAACTTTACACTTTAAGCAAGTAGCAACTGTAAATTAAACTTATTCTAACAGGGTAGGTTAAGGTGTAAGGGTGTAATGAAACAAATAGTTGGTGTAAATTCTAAAAGGATTGGCTCTACGGGTTGTTCTAGTGGATCATCACTCTAAAGATGAGAGTGTAAAGGGTTTAAACGGGAGGTTAACTAACCGGTGTAGTTAGTTAATAAGCAACATGTAAAGGCAATTTGGGTGTAATCTTAAAATTTACCAATTTAAACAAGTTACTCCATCTAAATCTATAGTACTCATCACTGTAGTCTCGAGTGATATACCAAGCCAAGTTCTAAAGTCTACAACATCACTGGCACACTCATATTTTGTGGAATTTGGGTAAACTTTTAGAAACGGAAATGTTAAATCCTTACAATATTCTAACAAGGGTTATTGTGTGCGGGTTATGTATCAAGTAATTTCACAAAAGTATGCTTGAATTTTTTTTGAATTTTAGCATAATTTAAGCTTTTTATTATGAAAAATAGGACAAGTAAACATTCTAATTCCATCCCCCCACTTGAATTATACAACTTCCTTGTTGTATATATAAAATATTAAATACGGGAATTAAAAAGAATTAGAATGAGAAACTCCCCTGATATTTGCTCGGTAGATTCTCCCTGTAGGTTTGTAAGCAAGATTGTGTGTTGAACAGCCGTCTTGAGGTTTCAAGACCCAACACTTTAAGATTTCCAGATTTGTAAATACAATACCAACATTGTTGATTTTCTTTCACGAGGTCTTGTGTAAATTCTCAGAAGACAAATGCAATTCTATCTTCGTGTATTCGTTTGGTTAGACTCAAAATAAATACCTAAAACTGTACAGGAAGTCAATACGCCGTATCCATCCCCCAGGATACGCCGTATTGATACCTGTATACGCTGTATTCTTTTAATGTATATGTCGTATAGACTGTGCTGAAAATAAAGACTAGATAACGTCTAGATAATCAATACTCCGTATCCATGGGGTTTGGATACGCCGTATAGACAGTCTTGGAAGACAGACTCGATAAAAATTGAAAATACATTCCGGGTTGTCTCCCGGCAAGCACTTTTGTTTACAGAAAAGTCTTTTAGTTAGACTTGCCCCAATCTAATCCCATCCTTATAAAACAATTTGAGGTCGAACGAGATGCCAAATGGCACATACAAATTCTTGATTAGGAAAATGAATGGAATCCCTTTGTTAAGATGATTCCAAGTCGTAATATTAAAATTTAATCCCTTGATAAAAGTTTCAGTTTTGAAAAATTTATTAGATGTATCATGAATTGTTTCCAAAAGCTTATTTGACCCATGTGCATAGGCACCAACATCGTTATTTATTAAATCAAGTAATGGTTTGACAGACATATACCCCAAAGAGTTTTCAATATCGATTTTATCATCATCATTATCCTTATTTGATTTTAAATCATTGGGATAAACTACGTTGTAAGGAAATAGATCATTAAAGTATAAAACGTTTTGTTTCACTTCATCACATTCGGACAATGATGTTTCACTTTTCAAATCAAATTCATTGATATGTTGAGGACTTAAAGTGGGTTCAGTTAAGAAATTTGATTTAGACGTTAGAGCATCATTGTAAACAATGGCTGGAAATTCATTCTCAAAATCATTAAAGTAGTCTAAATCATTAAAATAACTGACTGTTGGCTTGGGTGACGGAAATGAAGGCATAATGACTTTATCATTATCATTTTCTAAATCCATTTTAAAAACGTTGACATTATTTTGTAAGAAAATGAATTTTTGTCGAAAATTACCTTGCAATCTTCATCGTCGGATTCGTCAAATGATATTCTAAAGTCGATTTCATCGTTGTTAAGAGAACTTGCTGTAGGATCACACGAGAGTGCTGCCTCAGATGTTAACATTTCATTAAAGACTATAGCTGGGAATTCAGTTTCAACAGATCTGATGTCGTGAACGTCTTCATTATCCCAGATCTTACCATACGTAGCAGTTTCCCAGCTATACACCTTACCACGCCTACGAGCTTTTTATTTCTCAAGCCTGATATACTCCTCCATAGTAATATTGTGGTTGTCCATTTTAACCTGTAATAAATTCGCTAGGAAAGAAAACTGTCAAATAGCTTAATACGCCGTATTCAGTGAACTGAATACGCCGTATTGATGATAGAGTCGAATACGCTATATTGGTTTAAAAAAATTACAGCGTACTTTGAATAATGCAGAAAACACACAAACACATAATATGCAAAAATATACAATGCAGGAAATCAAACACACAAATATGCAAATTAATCTTAACTAATCTAAACTAAATTAGAACACTAATAAATAAGAATTAAACAACTTCACTCCCCGACAACGGTGCCAAAAACTTGAAGTGCTGTCGTTGTATGGTATATTTAAGATGATTCAAGTTTTAAATTTATATTTTGCCGACTAAACCAAAAACAACACTTTAACGGGCAGTGTACCCGATCGGTAGTAGCTTCGTGGTAAGTAGGGTGTCGAACACTTGAAGTGAGGTTAAATCTATCAATTTAATTAATATCTTGGTTATCTAATCTATGTTAATTCTATTCTATTCTAAACCTATATTAAACCTATGTCAGTCTAAATCCTAATTCTAACGGGAAAAAGGGGGTTTTTAGCCTGAGAGACTGGCACGGTTTGGTTGGTGTCTATAATCAATTCAAGGCACTTTTACCCACGCAAGCTAATTAACAAAGGATAAAAGAGCAGTTGACCCTTATATAAGAAAACTATATTAACCATTATTAATCTGATTAGAACGTTGGTTTGTTTATTTAGTGCAATGATTTCTTCTTTCGAGGTGGCATATCATTCTTAAGACTTAGGTGTTACATCATCCTAAGACCTAGACACAATAATTCTGTCACAATTAAACCATCCACATAAGGCATCCTTATTTGCTGATTATAATCTATCTTAGGGATTAAAGCAATGGTGATCTTGTTAAACCTTAGCTCATAGAGACTTTACCCACTTACCGCTTAATGTAAATTTCTACACTAGTAGTCCACTTGTCCAACTATCCAATGGAATCAGAATGTTACTTGTTAAATTATCTAGGTTACCTGCTAGTCAACACGATCAATAAACCATTGGCAATATCCAATTTACTAGTTAAGCCTGAAGCGTATCCTAGACACAGACTTAGAAGGACAATATTTGTGTAACTATGATTCTAGATGTATGAATTACTATACGGAGAGCTATCCCGGACTCTTGATCTACTTGGTCTGCTTTACTAGATCCAGTTGAATGATAGGTCGCATACAAAAGCGTGTAAACAAGTATAAATTGATAAACATAAACAAGCACTCAACGATAAATCAAGAAATCGAGATAAACAAATACCAAACATTCAGATCTTCATAATAATGGTAACACCCGAAGGTATTAGCCTTCAAACATCATAATAAATACAAGAGTAATTATTTAGCCAAGGTAAACTAACCGAGTTAACGAATGATACCAAAAACTGAACGATTACTAAAGTATATGGAATTACATGTAGTCTTCTATGGAATTAAATACGTTGCTCGACCTCTTTTGCTCTTTTTCTCCTCTAAAAATCGACTTTTGTGGTTTAGGTATCGAGAATATGATTTAGCACCCTTAAAGCTCATTTTTGAGTTTTGTATTTATAGGGTCTGGAAGTCGGTTGGATACGGCGTATCCAAGAGTTGGATACGACGTATTGGGGATTTCTTAGAGTAGGGACCATGCTTGATATCTTCCAGAATATTATATTGATTCCATATCTTGAATACGGCGTATTGATCTTTATTCCTGAGTGGTCTTTGGTTAGTGCAGGCACGAATACGCCGTATCTTCATTGATGGATACGGCGTATTGGTCTTCAGAATAGTAATCTTTAAAATATCTTCATTTAAGCTCCAGAATGCGTGCCTTTTGTTAACTTTCACCAATTACTCCAAAATTATTGCAATTCTCAAATATAAACGATTAAGTAATAATTCTTTGCAATATCTATACAAAATGGGTTAATAACATGGGATAAATGATGCTATAAAATAGACGTTATTTGATGTCATCACCTATCAACTTCTACAATCTTACCATCAGCTATTTCTATCGCATAACCAGGGTTTACAATACTAGGTTCCACATTTAGCAAAGGCGCAAACTTAGTATAGATAAAACTAAAATCAGCTCCAGAATCAAAAAGAACAGTAGCAAATTGATTGTTTAAAGAAAATGTACCCGTCACCACTTTAGGATCCTGCAGAGCCTCTACTGCATTCCCATTACATGCCCTTCCTTTTGCTTGGTTTCCATTGTTTTGGGTGTTCTTGTTTCCCTCCAAAGTCAACGGGTTCCTTACTTGTCCAGTTGCTTGTTTCCATTTGGGGCAATCATAGCGAAGATGGTCAAGACTCCCACATCATTGCATGCCCTCTGATTCTGCCTCATCTTCACCGCATTCACAGGCGCCACTTGCCTAATTGGTGCCTAACACTGTCTCGCAAAATGACCCAGTTTCTGGCAGTTATAGCACAACTTACAAGGTGCATTCTCCGGGTGGAAAGTATAACACTTAGCACACTTAGGGTATGTGCTCACATTGTCGTTCCTGGGAGGAACTGTCGCCACAAACCCCAATCCAGTCTTAGATTTCTTATTTTCTTTCTACGTACTCCCTTGCTTACTTGATTCCTCCATCTCCTTCCTCTTATCACTTCCTTTAGTCAATGTCCCACAACGGACAGCCTCATCAGTGAGTATTCCAGCCGTCAAGATGGCACTCTAAATAGTAGTTAGCTGGGTCGCCCGAAGCATACAACGGATTTAAGGTGCCAACCTACTGATGTACATCTTGATACGCGAAGACTTCAGAGTAACCAAGTGAGGAACTAGTTTAGCCAGTTCATGGAACCTGTCAGTGTAGGCGACATAATTGGCTCCTACCATAGTGTGGTTCCAAAAATCATTCTCCAGTTTCTCCATCTTGTTGCTTGGATAGAACTCCTCTGCAAGCAACGCCCTAAAATCATTCCAACTCATACCGATTGTAGCTTCACAACCTATCGCTTGGACTTGTGTGTTTCACCAAGTCAAAGCTTTATTCACAAAACATCTAGCAGCATACCACACTCTCTGGTTTGCAGTACAACCACTATTATCAAACACCGACTCCATCTTTTCTATCCAACGGGTGAGTGCTATTGCACCACCCTTTCCATCAAACTCCTTAGGGTTACGGTTCTGACTAAAGACCGACAAATAAACCTAAAATGGATGACAAAGAGGATGCCCTAAGGCTAACTACTAGCTGTGGATTCAAGATCTGAGTCGCTGTCTGATATCACATACTCCATCTTTTCCTAAATTTTCTTCAACCCTTCATTCTCCTCCACTTCTTCTTTCGTTGTTAATTTGTACCCATGAAACTTTTCAGGAATCTTGATGACAATTCCCTCCTTAGTTGTCTCCTTTGTCTTCCATTCCATGACTGACTCTCCCCTAATCTCCTTTATGGTCATCTTCTAATCAATATGGCATGGGCAAAGACCAATTGGAACTCGGGTCCTACGATTTTTCTCTTCATCCTAAGTCCTGACCCTAGGTCAATGAAACTCCTACGCCTGGTTGCAAAGACGGTTCCCCAACGGAACTTGTTATGGAAATAGGAAGGCATAACTAACTAATAACAAGGCAATACGCACTAAATCAGCTATGGGTAGGCGATAAACTAAGGCGATAACTTAACAAAATAGGAAATATAAAAGCTACGCAAAATAGAGGGGAAGCATAGCAGTTATAAAAATAAACACTTGAGCCCTAAATGCATCTACATGAAGGACCCCTAGGTTATTGTCTAGGTTTAACCACCTACTTCTCTATAACCAAAGGATCTGATACCAATCTGTCACACCCCGCCAAGGTGGAAACGCAAGGCGCGACGAGAAAGGGAATCATCACAACACATTAGCGTATATATAGAGAACTAAAACATGCATAAAATACAAGGTATAGACACTCAGTGTCATGAAAATACACAAACACATCAACAAAATCCAAAAGGCGTCTGACATTGAAAATGAAGGCAATTTATGCCAACGTCATGACATGCAAACATTCATACATCCTAACAAAGCAAAACAATTAACATTCAACATCCAAAACAAATAACGAAATCTAAATAACTAAACTTCGCCAGCTGCCTACGGTCCATCTAGCCACTTTTCCTAACTTTAATCTCATCCTGCTGAATACCTAAAAATGATGCTTATACGTCAACACAATGGTTGGTGAGAAACATAGGTTTTCAGACACACATATTCAATCCTTTTCCAAAATCATTAACTGAATTACTATGATTATAAAATAATACTTTTGCGTGACAATTATGCTAACATACAAGCTAACATGCAATTCAACCAATCAACCACACAAACACCAAGAAGACGACCTCAATCGCTCTTGGATCATACCAAATCTTTTTCCTCTAGCTCAGGCCATGGATACCCGCAAGTAACCCTCCTGACTAGGCAACTATACATCATTATCATATCACATAACATGTAGCACATAATGCATATCAGTCACATAATAGTCCATGCATTTACACTAACATATAATCACAGCAATTTAAAACATATTTCAACACTTGCATCATTTCCATCCCAAGTTTAAAACGCAATAAAAAGTGGGACTATGTAACTCACCTGAATGCTCAAAACGCAGCTTCCAATTCCTATCACGCAACTATAGAAATAAATAAACACGGTTACACGCGACTAAGCTAAAAGCTCTAGTCCATGTAACACACATATGATGGATGTATAAGGGCTTGATTAACCATCATGGGTCACCCCGACACCATGCCCAACATTAATCACCTCATTAACACATTACACTAGTTAACTACAATTTATTCAAAAATGCAGAATTTTAGTGTATCTTTACTAACTTATAAACCTTACTTGCTGACCTCCATAAATTATACCAAAAATCACCTAAGTTAATTTATGAGTTTACTAACTACCTTGTGATTCCTAATTACTCAATACATGTGCAACTATCCTAAATAAAATCCAACTTTAAAATTGTCCCAATTCGGATCTGATTGCACACTAAAATGTATGGCCCTAACTACCATACTTAGACACAAAATCAGAAGCTATCCTTCTAGGGTTTCTTTATATGCATATTGAACTTAACCACTGTAGATTGGCTAACCCTAATTCTACTTTTAAGTTAGGGTTATACCCTCCTAAACATGACCTAATTTTGACCCGTATTTACTGTTTTGACAACTTTTCTTGTAACCAACATTTGACCAACTTCCAGAACTCAAAATCATTTGAGACCGGACTTTTTGAAAATACTCTTTCAACTTCAATTTAGGCTTTTGAATCATATCAAAACACATTTCTATCATCAAGATATCATCAGTTGAACACAACCCTAAATTCTGCTCAACTCTAAATCATAAATTAACGCGATCTAACCCTAACCATTTACACCAATATGATCCTAATTAAACCCTAATCGCTCTAGCATGATTAACACATCCTTAATTACAAAAGTTTTTAAAACCCTAAAGATCCACCATATTAATTATTACATAATTTAAAGAAAACTAAACAACTAGGGTTAATGAACATACTTAAACATTGATTCTTGAACACTAAATCACCAACTTGTTCTTGATTAAAAAAATCTTTTTTTTTCTTCTGCTTGAGGGTTTTGGCCGATCACAAGGGGAGATAGGGAGAAAAAGTGATTTAGGGTTTTATTGGTTTTGTATTTATACTAATAGAATCCTAATTATAGTCAAACTTTGTTTCTTTTTTTCTTTTCTTTAAAACCGGTCGAACACCCCTTTATTTATATATATATTTTATTTTTTTTATTTAATTATTAATTTACTAATTATCTTTATTACCTTAAGTTTTCATAAAAACCTAAGCTAATTTGGGTAAACCTTTCTACATAAACGCTACTTACTAACTTTCTAAAAATAACTTTTCATTTCACAATTTACTTCTATATTTAGAAAGTCTTCTATAAATATCCAAATTTCACTCACTACACTTATTACCAACATGATGCGTTTCCCATAAACACTTAACACAAAATTATCCAACCATTGACGTAGCATTGAATGCAATACACCATTCCATTCCATTATCACTATACGTGAACAAATGGAATACTCATTACCAAACACAAACGCACTTAAAATGAGATGATCATTCACCTCAAAATGATATCATACACCTATTCAAACCACTTAGCACACATATATAACACATAGCACACAATAATCACACAAAAAGAACACTTAGCCATCTCTAAAGGTATCACTAACCTGATTAAATCACGGATGTTACACAAGCGGGGTCTACAGAAGGAGTAAGATTGTTTTTGGTAGTTAAATTTCGTATCCAACTACTTATTTAAGTAGCTTATGACTGTATTAAGGCTGTCCAATAGTTATATTTGACTTATAGTGCATTTATGCACTCCTAATGATTGTTTTTACAGAAAAAGTAGTGGTTAAGTCATTTAATGTTTTGCATGGCTTGATTCTATAAATTAGGATCTCTTCAAGTTTGCAATCACCATCTCCTTCATCTCTAAAACCTGCTAATCACAGCCCTAACACTTCCTTAGTTCACCTCCAAAAATAGATTCAAGTGCTTCCTCCTCCACCAAAACCCCACTAAGAAAAATCACTAGAACTAGCATCATTGACATCTTATCCAATGAAACATCACCACTTGAAGCAAGCAACCACATTCCCACAACACTTACTACTACCCTTGCCTTATCACTTACTCTACCAAATGCTAGTCAAATACTTGCTCCTCAACTAAACGAGCCTTCACCCTTAGCTCTACGAGAACTCATTTTTACCACTCCACCAACCTTACCACATCCATACTTGAACTCTCTAGAAGACTTACCACCAAGATGTACAAATCCATAGTCACTTCCCACATTTAAACAAATCACCAACCAATCTACCGATCACATGGAGTATGAACCCTTCCTTCCACCAACTAACCTCAATAAGAGACATGGTATACTTAGTGCCCATCCGAAACCTTTCATGACACAAGAATAAATCATTGAATAAATTGGTCAACTTTAAGATTTATCAAATGACATTGAAACCGCCATCCATAATGCACAAAATGTGCATAATGGACTTGCAACTCATACCACCACTACCTTACTCCCTCTTACTACATTCCCAACTCTCCTAACAACCTCTATACCACCCTTCTGACCATACCTTCCACCACCACAAACATTCATATCACTTGATCAATCCTTATGGATTAAGAGACCATCATCAATTCCACCATCACATAAACACACTTGTCCTCATTGCCAACATACTTAAACTCTCATTTATGAAGTTCGGGATGAAATGTGTTTCATGCTCAATCATATTCTTGAACGCCTCACTTACCTCTCTAACCAAAAATCATGAAATGGTGATTGCAAGCATTAAGGACCATAAAAACCTACTAGGATAGTTAGTCATTTTGATATTTAAAACTAGGCTATGATTTTATTTTTCTATGTTCAAATTTGTTGCGAACATCGTATGTTTTACTTCATGGCTAAAAGTTCGTTAATATAATGTTATATTATCATGATTCAATTTGATATGATCTTATATTATTTGTGAGTTTGATTATGTACGCTTGATCCATTACACTTATTTGAATTATGAATTTCATGCCATTTAATAGGAAAAGGCTGCATGCATGTTCAGGTAACCCGGTACCCTTCTCCAATAAAGGTTGGTACCTTTTTAGAAAGGTACCGACGGAACCCGGTGCACAGGATCTACTTTTTATACTTTTTAATTGTTCTTGGAATGTTTTAGAAATAACCTCTTTATTTTTGTAGGGATTCCTCAAATGAGGGGGATCTTATAATTGCATATAGAATCATGTCACTAACAGTTTTTTGTAGCATTCAAAATCTATTTGGATACCCCTTGACGCCATCAATAAGGGGGAACTCTCGTTAAGAGGGGCATAACATTCAATTCAATACGAATCACCTCTTTCATTACTACATTTGACTAAATTCATTTGGGGTCTTATTTATTTTATCTCATTCTACATCGCATATTTTTGTTAGTTTTTCTTCGACGCTCTTTTTGTTTCAACAAATAGGGAGAGAAGGAAGTAAAAAATCCAATTTAAAACTTATAAATTTTATGATTTACTTTCAATAAGTTTATGTTTTGTCATCAATAAAAAGGGGGAGATTGTTAATACAAATAAGCCGTAAAAACGTTTATTTATATTTCACGTTCTATCTGTGTTTTGTCGATGACAATCATAAAATCATCAAAAGTAGAAAATAAAGTTTATATGTTTTAAACCAATAGTTTTCTAACTCAATATCCATCATATATCATACTCATCATTCATCATACATCGTTCTCTTATATCAACCAAGTTACTTTCCTTCAAAATAAAATCATACAAATATCTACACGTTTTATTTTAAATATGTCACTTACACATGTAATCAACCTTAGACTTTTTATTTTCAAACATTCTAAACAAATTAAATTATACACTTCCTCTTAACAAAACAACAAAAATATACTTACACCTTTTTATTCATATTTCTAAAAACAAATTATGTTACTTACATAAATTTAAATAAGCAAACAAAAGTAACTTTACAAATTGTTATTTACCCCATGCATGACATTATCAAAATCTTAGAAACATCTTAAAAGATTATAAAAGATTTTTTAGTAAAAAAATGGTATTTGCATTACCAGTCACCTGGCACCCTTGGATTACACTGGCCGGTACCCTTCTAGGAAGGTATCGCCTGAACCGGTGAATAGTGAATGTCTAGTACCATTGGTTTACACTAGTCGGCACCCTTCTAGGAATGTACCGTGGGAACCGGCGAACAGTGCTAAGTTTTGCCTATAAATAGCAAGCCATTTCTCGTGTTTGAGGCATCCATTTTCACACATTCTCTCTTGCATTCACTAATCGTTGATCTCAGATCAAGATCTCTCACATGTTTTAGTTTTGGTGATTTTCTTAATAGGAGAAGATGTAACTAAGTTATGCATACGGGATCAAGCCTCAAGTTTACCTTTCACAAGCATCTCTCATTTCATCAAGATCTATCTACTGATCTTAGATCGTCATTCATTCAATACATTCATCAAACAAACACCTTGTAAAATATAGAGTGTATATAGGTAAATTCTAGTAGGGTTAGAATACGATATTTTGCTTTATGTTGAAATAGGTATAAGTGATGTAAGGTTGGTTCTACCAGTGTTAGAACTCGGTATGTAGCTTTGTACCAGATAAAAGTGTAAGCAGCGTAGGGTTGGTTCTACTAGTGTTAGGACTCGGCATTTAGCTTAGTACTAGATAAAAGTGTAAGCAACGTTGTGAGGCTTCTCTACTGAAGTAAGGAGCTTATGGATGTAGTGTTTACGAACTCTAAAGTTGGGTACTCGGGGAGTAGAGTGGGGCAAGGAAGGAGTCCTTATAGCCGAACCACTATAAATACTTGTGTCGTTCGTATATCATGTATTTCTTATTTATCACACTTATATTTTAAAGTTTTTAGATGCAAATGCATTGTACCCCAATCATTAGAAAACCTTGCTTCAAAAGACTCAATTTCCTACAATGGCATTTTCTTAGGATATTCACAAACATCAAAAGCATACATATTACTTAATAAAGAAACTTTAAAAATTAAGGAATCACATGATGTCACATTTAATGAAAGTGTACCCAAGTCTAGAACATGCGCCTTGGTATATGGATAACATGATTGAAGAACATGTCGTTCAAAATCATAATAGAACCCAAAACCTAAAATGTGATCTAGAATAAATTTTACCTAGGGTAGAAAATATTAAAGAAATTAGAGATCACCCAATAGATCAAGTAATATGAGAATTAGATGAATGAACTCTTAGGTCACAAGCCCAAGATAGAAGTCACTTCTTTGCATTTGTTTCAACCATAGAATCAAAAAACATTAAGGAGGCCATCAAGGGTGAAAATGATGGACAATGAACTTGAAAAATTCGCATATAATGATGTTTAGTATCTTGTTCCTTATCTGGTAGGTCACATCGTAATAGGAACCAAATGGGTATTTAGAAATAAGTTAGACGAAAATGGTGTAGTATGTAGGAATAAGGCTAGTTAGTAGCACAAGGCTATAATCAACAAGAAGGAATTATTATGATGAAACCTAGCCCTTGTTGCTAGATTAGAGTTTAATTAGAATTTTACTTGCATATGCATGTTGTTATATGTTTCAAAAATTTCAAATGGATATAAAAAAGTGATTTTCTAAATGGAGTCATCAACAAGGAAGTGTATGTTGCACAATGTTAGGAATACGAAATTCCTAGAAAAGTCTCGGTCACTTCATAGATATCGGTAGATAGCTCATATAGAAATATTTAGAAACTTAGTGGGCTAGTTAGTCAAAGGCCCATGGAAATCCCATGCAAGCCAAGGCCTAACCGGTCACTTACTAAGTATAAATACCCTCTCCATACATGGAGAGGGTGTTGGTTCTCTTTGTAATTTACATATAGTTCAATCAACCTTCTTATTTTCCTTTTTTACTTTCTCTCTCAACTTTCTCTCTCTAGTTTATCTTTTGTATGAAATGGGTATTCTTCAATTGGTATCAAGAGCCATGGAGTGGTATGTTTAGTTTTTGTGTTTATTTTTTTTTGTTCGTATGTTATTGAAAAAAAATCGTCCTTTTCTTTTTTTTTCTTTTTTTTGAAGCTCTTGTGTACACTAAAAGATCATTTACCTTGGTAAATTTGATCTAGTATCTTTAGGATATAGGTGTACACGCTTTGAATCTAGAAAAATATCATTTTTGGTCATCTTTGTGTTCAAAAACTTTAGAAAGAACAAAATCTGGATTTTAATTTTTTTGGCTTAAAAACCTTAAAGTTCTCATTTTTCTTGTTCCTATAGGTTTAGTAACACTAGTTGTACAAGTATTTTTGCAAAACAACCATCAAAAAGTTGTCTTTTTGTGTTTTAAAATTTTTGGGTTTCGAAATAGTGTAAGTCGAACAACTGAAGTCGAACAACTAAAGTCGAGCAACTGAAGTCGAGCAACTGAAGTAGAGCAACTGAAGTCGAGCAACTGAAGTCGAGCAACTGAAGTCGAACAACTGAAGTCGAACAACTGAAGTCGAACAACGGAAGTCGAACAACCAAAGTCGAACAACCGAAGTCGAACAACCAAAGTCGAACAACCAAAGTCGAACAACCGAAGTCGAACAACTGAAGTCGAACAACTGAAGTCAAACAACTGAAGTCGAACAACTGTTACTAGTTGGAACCGAACAACTAATTTTTTTAAGGAACCGAACAACTAGTTCTCTTAAGGAACCGAGCAACTGATTTTTCTTAAGGAACCAAACAACTGATTTTTCGTAAGGAACCGAACAACCAGTTCTCTTAAGGAACCGAACAACTAGTTTTTCTTAAGGAACCGAACAACTGATTTTTCTTAAGGAACCGAACAACTGATTTTTCTTAAGGAACTGAACAACTTGTTCTCTTAAGGAACCGAACAACTAGTTTTCTTAAGGAACCGAACAACTTATTTTTCGCTAAGGAACCGACAACTATTTTTCTGTAAGGAACCGAACAAACTGGTTCTCTAAAGGAACCTATATGTGCTTAATTACACATATCTTTTACCTCTAAAAACGAGCTTAAATGACCAAAAACAGACTAAAAATGCCAAATATATGCTTGTTTTGCTAATTGTGTTGTGCAGGAACGGATATCACACAAAAAGACGAAAAAAATCAAGCAAAAACGACAAAAACAGGTGACACGGGATAAGAAAATTGTGTGAAGACGAAGCCAATCAAAGTCAAGTCGACTCCGAGAAGAAAAAAGCAAAGAAAAATGTAACATGAGGGGTACCAAAAAAGCCAAACCCCCTAATATATAAACAACGGGGGCTGATTATGCCCCCAATTTGGAAACTTGAGATATAAGATGAAAGAAAAGGGAAAAAGAATGAAAAAAAGAGAGAGTGGAAGGGCCCTTTCTTTGTACACAAACCAATACATACCCTTAATCATCTTCAACTTCTCTCTGTCACAAACCCAACTTGTATATTCTTTCCCCCAGGCATCCCTGCCAATACCAAACACAGCCAGTACCCTGTTTTTGGCTCCCATACTTCTCTGCAAAAATCACTCAAACACCCTACTGACTACACCCAGCTTTATAAGTCCAAGTTGGCAAACCACTCTCCATTCCAAAAAAGCATATCGATGGCTGAGATTGTCTCCAAAGAATGCTCCAAAAGGAAATCAAAGGCTGGGATATGCTTTAGATTCACCTCACACAACTAGCACACTTGTTTTTATCTCTCCGAAAGTAGCACAAGCTGCAGTCCAAGACTTGGCTATAAATAGGCTTTTTGGCAAAGCCTTTAAGAGCGTCTAGTTTTAGATTTTAGTAATTAGTATTTTAAATAATTTTAGTTTTTAAGTCATTACAAAGCTTTTTACTTTCAGCTTTGTAACGATTTTCAAGTTTTAATGGCAATCCAGTTTGAGATTTCAAGTCAATTTACCTTTTCAAGTGTTAAGTTTCTTATTGTGTTGTCTTTTGTTTCTAAAAAGCTCTCAACACAGCTGTTTATAAGCCTGCTCTAATTAAGTAAAGTTTTAAAAAGTTAAGGTGTTAAGAGAAAATTAAAAAATCAGTTTCTCTCACTGATATACCACACGCTTATGTGTATGGATGATAATCCAGTTCATGATGGGCTTATGGACTCTCACTAGCTGTTTTTGATACAACTAAGCTTGTAGTTCCTTTGGTTTGGACCCTGTTTTAGAGCAAGGGTGTAAGAAAGTCTCGTTCTTTTCTTACTTTACTTATCCTATTGCATAACTGCATATTACTTAATACAACTGTTGGTTTTAAGTTTTACTGCTAGACTAATTCCATGCGCTATTTTAAGTGCTATATTATGGATTGAAAATGCTTATAAGTATTTTTACTTTTTAGTTGTTAATCTGTTTTACTTAGTTTGAAAGTAAAAAAGATTCTGGAAAAGTTAAAGGCGGATTGAACATGCAGTACTAACCGTCCGAAGTTGTACTGCAATTCATTCTCAGAACAGTAACTAACTCACACAAGCAAGTTATAACTGTTATTAGTACTGCTAGTTCATTATAGGAACATCACTAACTAACACTACCAGTACTAACTCCAAGTTAGAACTGGATAGTTTTAACTGTTACGTGTACTGGTTGTTCAACTTAGCATATCAGCTTATTTATTTCAGCTTGTTAAGGTTTCTTTTAGCTTTTTAAAAGTATATTAAGCTAATTCTATATACTGTTTTCAGTAGAACTTATATGTCTTTTTAAAATAATTTTAAGAGTTAATCAGTTTTAGTTTTCTAGCTTATTTATCATTATAGTCTATTCTGGGTACTTATTCTTATGCTTAATTGCTTATTTTGAATAGTTAATCTTCTGTTTTAGCTTATTTGCTTATTTCTTGTTTAATTGTGTTTTGTTAAGGCTAGCAGTACTAATCTTTAGCTAACAGTACTAACTTATAACTAGCAGTACTAACTCTAAGTTAGTAACTGTTATTTAATACTGTCGTAACTGTGTTAGTACTGGTTGAGCAAATCTTATTTTATTAGAAGACATAAATTGCTTTTTGTATTTACTTATTAGATTTATTTTAGCTAATTAGATTGTCCCACTTGAATTTATTTCAGCTTATTGGTCTTAGAGTAAAAGTTTTAAGTGTATTTGCCATTCCTAGTCTTTTATTCTGTTCTAGGCTTATTATTCTTGCTTATTTTTATGTACACATTTTGCTGTCATTAAGTTTATGTTCCCAATCAATTCAAAATTTCTTGTCAAATTCAAACACAATCATCAATCGTCCTTCATTTTCCATTTCAGCCTCGTTGGGGACATAACGACCCCCGGGAACACTCTGATACTGTCCTCTGGTTTTTCTTGGTCTCGTGCGGATCCTCCTTATGCCTTGTTTGTGAATTTTTATATAAGTATTTATATTTATTGATACATAAAAAAGGGTGTTAATTTTTCTTCAATCAATTTTTTGGCGCCGTTCCGGGGGGGAGGTATAAACGAAAATCGCTAACGTTTGTACAAATTGAGTATCTAAATCTGTGAATATTTTTCTTAAAAAAAAAAAAAAAAAAAAAAAAAAAGTAAAAATATTTTTTTTTTAAGTTTTCTATTATAATTATCATATTAAAAATAAAATAAAATAAAAATATAAAAACATTGTCCCATAAATAGAAATAAAAGAAAAAACAATTATGGTTAAAGAACACCATCAAAATAATACTCTCAACTGGAGTATTATCCATAATAAGTTCCCGAACAAAAGATTTAAAACTTGCCTTTTGTGTCTCTTGCGAGGTAGAAAGCTCACCTTTGAAAGTTAAACAAACTATAAGAGGGGTATAAGGAGGGTTGTTCCAACGAACTACGACCCGAAAGGAGAAATAAGCTTCACGCTATCCCTCTCCTCCGCTCCTTTGTGAGTTTTTCTTTCGAAGAGCTACCGTGAAGCTTGCTGATTATCAGGTTTTAAGTTCTCTTATCTGATTTTGTCCAATTGTGAATTATGTTGTTAATAAATCCGAAAAACAAAAAAAATAATCTTCTTTTTCCTCTTAACCGTTTAATTCTTTTCTTGTCGCCTTCTTATTTGTTTAATTCTGATGGAGTCATAAACTCGTTTTGAATGTGTAGGTGTGTGGACAAACGACGATAACGTCCTTATTGTTATTGTGCAAGTGCCAACAGTGCGGATTTGTCGCTCATTGATTGAAGTTTTTCTTAGTTTGTACTCATGGAAATGGAAAATACAAATCGATTTCAACTCCGTACACTTTTTTGATCAATTCTCCAAGTTTTTCTTCTCTCACCACCACCACACACTCTATAAGCAAATCTTTGTGTGAAATTTGCGGGAACGATACTCACTAATGCACTCTGCTGTACACCTCAAATCCAGTTTATCTATCCAGAGCCGATTACAGCCTTGACTTCAATTCCCCGTCAAGATTTGCATAAATCTTCAACAGAAAAAATCTTTGCTGTTGAAAATGTATGGGTCGCTCATTGGGCACTATTGAATGTCAACGATGATTCAAAACTCTCATTCTTTCGGTTTGAACAACTTCAAACCCCGAAATTTTCCGTCAATCATCAAACCTCCTAAAACCAATGACATGGAAACTTTGCAAGCCAAGAGGACCTAATGAAATCGATTGAAATCTTTCTCTCAAAAATTTAATCGTATCTCTTTTGGAAAACGCCTAAGGTTCTATTGCGAAGCTTGGGACAACATTTTATGAAGTTAGCACGCATCAATCCGATTAAGTCAAGAATTGCTTAGGCAACTTGTTCAAGTATGCTTGAAAAATCATAAGGTGACGAGCTCTCTGCGTCCATCAATACACCAGCTTGTAATCGCCCTCATCGTCTACTGTGAAATTGAAATGATTACGAGTACTATACCATTGCAACACACCCGAATCACCAACCAAAGAGCCCGTTAACTCTCTAGTTGGGGGACAGAGCAGTCTTACACTTATTCCAGCAAGCGGAATCAGGACGAATATCATAAAGTCTAGTGTCCTAGAAGCCTGTCCCAACCCCAATTGAGTTCGGGATTTAATTTTTTTTTTCTGACATGAGTGTGATTTGCCTCCATATTATGTATTCTTCAAATGAATCATGATTTTTTTACTTCTCCAACCCTCTCTTTCGATGATCGATGAAGATTTTTTACCTTAAGGTGACGAGTCATTTTCCGAGGAGGAACATTCCCAAAAGATAATTTAATCATTTTCCTCTAATCCTCTCTTTGATCTTGATGATTATAAATTATTGCTTCGACTAAAGTAGATCGAATTAATGAAAAGGTGCTGGAAGGCATCCATTCAATTCCACCGGGAATTGATTCTTTTGATGCTGAATCTGATCTTGTAGAATCCGTGCTAAATCGAAGACATTTCGATTGATTCTTCTCCTAAGATCGATTCTCTTTCCAATAAGTTCGCCGGTGAACTCATCCTTCCTAAATCAATTCCACCAGAAATTGAGGAGAGGTGAAATGACCCGTAAGGTGGATATTCTGTTTTTGGAAAGTTTAGCTCTACATCACTCTTCTCCTCGACCTCCGGAAGCTCTTCAAGCCAATTCTAATGCTATCGAATCTCTCCCTCCATCTCATATCCCCGTTACGGATAATGATTCTCTTATGGAGGAGATTGACTTGTTTCTTGCTGATGACGGATCAATACCACCAGGTATTGAGAGTGATGATGTCGACTCCGTAGATGACGATACTTCTATTTCCCTTCCCGAGTTCGAATCGTTTTATGTTGATTATCCCAATTCGGGAAATTCAACCATTGATGTGGTGGAAGACATCCCCGTAAGATTTTCCTAATGTTGTACCCACCCATCCCATCCTGGAGCAAGATTTCCAACCCACTAGTGAATTTTTTCGCTTATGTTGTTATGGACCATTCTCCCATTCTTGTTTTATCCGGTTATTCGCCTTCACTTCTCCTCCTTTTAATGATGAAGATACATATTTGATCCCGGCATTATCAATTTATCATTCTTTCTTCTGCACGTATGTATCTCATCGGAGTGGAACTTTTCATGAAATTCAATACTTATCGTAGTCCCTCTTGAATGAAAGTCCGATGATGATTTTATTCCACTTGTTTCCCCTCAAGTGATCCATAAATCCTTGTGATGGGTCAAGCATCGCGACCTGAGAACAACGCTCGGGGAGGCACCCCATGTTTATCTTAGTTTAATCATAGTAGAAGTAGTGTTAAATAAGTGTTTTAATTGTTGGTGAGATAGCTTAGACTTTTCATTACCCGTGTTTCCATGTTGTTGTTATTGTTTATTGTCCAGTATTGCCCGATTTTGAAGACACTCAGTTTTGGTCATTCATCAAGAGTTTCACATCCTCCCCCAGCTTCAATTGGGAACCGATATCCTAATCTTATCGTACTAACGTTTATCTTTTTGGCATACCTCAATAAATGTGCCAGTAGGATTAATGTAATACCCTTCAAAACATCGAAGACGATGTTTATTTCTGTTTGGGGGGTATCTTCGATTTGATTGTTCCTGCAGTCATTTGTACCACGTAAACCCGTTTTTACCACCCAAAATACCAAAAAAATGAAAAAATTTAAAAATTTTCAAAAAAATAATAAGTGTTTGTCACAGTTGTTTGCTTTTTCTTTTGGGTAGAATAAAGAATAATTTTTGACTTTGATCGGGCTTGTTGAGCCCTAGCATTTCCCTTTAAAGCCAGCTTTCACGAATTCTATAGCCTTTGAATTTTAATAATGACAGAACGAGAAATGATAGGGTTAAAGTAAAAGTTTATGTGCTAAGCAAATTCTTCTAAAACATATACAATGAACTAGTGGTTTCCCTCCCAGAGATTTTCTAATTCCACTTAATCATACTAACTCAATTTAATTCAACTAAGTTCCAATCGATGTTTCAGAAAAAGCTTCAAATTTGTAACTTTGAGTTTTCAAAACGAATTTTTAGTGGATTAAAACGATAAAATGCCAAAGAAGCATGAATGAAATGTGAATGCAAAAAATGCATTAATATTGAAAATTTTACCAATGAAGCAATTCTAGATATTAATCAGGCAAGTAAAAGATGTGTCCGTGAAATCCCTCTCCGCTAGCTCCGAGGTGGGGTTCAAACTCAGACGTCTTTACTTCAATGGATTTGTTTGTCGTGATATCTCACTTGGAAAGAAAGTTCCTAGTGAGGTTCAAACTAAGTACACCAATCCTGTATACCGATATTAATGAATAAGGTTGTTGAAGTTGACTTTTCCCACTACGCTATCAACGGGTGGGATTTCAAACTAATAACATCGTTCGTTGTTGTGATATACAACTCCGTAACCACGAGGTAGGGGTTAACTAAGCAACGCGATTACCCTAGCTTTAAGAACTATGATTAAGATGTTGAAAAGGTTCAAAAAGTTCTAAAGTGTTAAATCTCGAAAATCAATTTACAAGGTCTTAATAATTTGTTGCTACATGAGTCTAGATTCATCTTGATATGACAATGTAAAATCATTGATCTATGGTTAAATTAAAATGAGTACACACATTCAATCGTATATCCATGTTGGGAGTTGAAAATTCACAAGTCATAAGTATGAGGGCTTAACATATAAACTTATATCGACAATGATCTTGTTTAATTGCTTAGCTTGGAACTTGTGAAAAATCGAGGACGATGAAATTATCCGTCAGGACATCCGTAGATCACTCTACGGGCGCTTCTTATTCTATGATCCCAGTTAATAAATAAAGAAATTCAAACTTGTTAAAAAAAAAAAAATGAGAAAATCCAAAAATATTAGTTGTAGATAGTGTAAATTTAGAAAATGGTGAAAACGGGGCTTACGTGTTTACTTCATAACATTGCGTGAGGACACACAATACCTTAGTTTGGGGGATTTGATAAGTGCTTAATTACACATATCTTTTACCTCTAAAAACGAGCTTAAATGACCAAAAACAGACAAAAAAACTGCCAAATATATGTTTGTTTTGCATTTGTATTGTGCAGGAAGTGGATATCATCAAAAAGACAGAAAACCAAGCCAAAATGACAAAAAACTGCGCATGGATGGGAAAAGATGTTGCAAACTCAGGCCAAAGTTTCCAATAAATGCCCAAAGTCAGAGTTCAATAGTAAAGAATCAGCAGTCAAACCGGAGCCGGAACTGAAGAATACTATTGAATGCAATTTTAACCCATCTGATGGGCCGGGAAAGCCCAATAGTATATTTATGAAGACTGTGAAGACCAAATGGGCCCTCAATCAATTTCAACAGCCCATTTGTGTGCAATTGACAAAGACTGTGAAGACTTTGAAGGCCCAATAAAAGCCCAATAACATAAGCCTAAACCTTATTGGGCCCAGACACACTCAATTGGGCCCAATACAAGCCCACAAACCCAATTGGGCCCAATACACAAACCCAAGCCCAAAACACCCTTTTTATAAAACTCAAGGACCAAAAATGTAAATTTTAAAAACCTTGTTTTATAATTAAAAATGAAAAAAATAAAGAAAAGGGCCAAAAATGCCAAGTTTGAAAGTTGTTTTAAAAAGAAAAAAAATAGAAAAATAAAACACAAGGGCTGTTTTGCAATTTTCCAAATCTTTTTATTCTTTTGTTATAAAAACGACAAGGACCAAAAGTGTCACTTTCCAAAGTCTATTTATAACTGAATTTCGGGCCAAATGAAATGAAAAGAGAAAGAAAGATGGGGGGGCACTTTTGCCTCTTCCCCATTCTTTTCGTTTAAACCCTGCAACCACAACGGTACCTCAACCCTTTCCCGCCAACCTTATACCTCCCTTTTCCCACGGTTTCACTCCCAAACCACCTCCCTAGTACACTCACAGCTCACCCCTCACCATTTCCCACAACCCAATACCCCTATAACCCTTCCCTGTTGTAAATCACACAACCCGAAGACCCCCTTCAATGGTGAGATGGTGTACAAGGCAAATGGAGGGCTAGGATTACCTTGGGGACATTGCACACTCACAACAAACTCATCCCAAGTGCAAGAAATGCTTGGAGACCTCTATAAAAGAGAAGAAGACAACCCGAAGAAAAAAAAATCACTTTTTCCTTTTCTTAGTATAAATTTTAATTAAGTTTGTTTTAAGATTATCATACTCAGTTGTTTTAAAGCTTTATGTTGTAATATTGCTGTTTTCAATATAAAAAGTTAAGAGTTCTTGTTAAATTACTATTGTCATTCAATCTGCTTGTACCTTACGAATTGAGCAATAAAATTCAGATTCAAGTTACTTAAGCTTTGAATTTTCAATTTTAAAGCAAATTTTTTACAAACAAGCTCTGAATAAAGCTCTATGCGCGCTTATTCCTTTTCATAAGCACAAAATTATTATAATACTGTTGTTAGAGCCTTCATTCACTCATTCTCAATCATTTTACATTCTTCATGGCATTTTTGAGTCATGTGAACAAGTTTAAAGGCAGCCTTAAAGAAGTTATATGCTAATCACAGCTTTTGACTAATGCTCTTTGGTTTAGAGGTTTTGAACACCAACTAGGTTATGTTTGAGGTCATTTTCAAACTCTACAAGAGTGGGCCTCATTGTCTGATACCCAAAAATCAGGTTTCATTTCTTCAGGTTCCATTAAGACACTTTTAGCTTTATATAAAAAATTCTTTTTCTTATGGGCGTTAATGTCAATACTCTTGCTATATTAAGTTAGTTAGGTCATTAATGTGCTAGTTATAAGCTGTCTTAGATTAAAAATCTCATTTAGATTCCGCATACTTTAATTTCCTGTTCACTAGTAAAGTTACATAATCTTAGTAGAGAAACTATGCCTTATTCTCCTAATTAACCAAGCTCTTCTACTGCTTAATTAGCTATTGATAGGAACAAATCTAGTAGAAAGTGGATAAAAAGGATTTAGATATCTTAGCTTTTTAAAACAGAATTTAAATGCTTACTTAATGTTTAGATGAATCAATAAAGGTGTGTTGGTTTAAGCATGTCTTTGACTTCCTAAAGTCAACTTTTCTAGTTCAAAAGGTTTCATTATATGTGCATTAGGGTATGTAGTTTTCTATTGATCAGAAGTTTTAGCAAGCTTTAAGCAAGTCTTAAAGGTTAGGATTTAGTTTTACAAAGTTTAGAGTTTAAAAAGTCTAATTTACACCAGGCGGGCAGTTTTAAGGTTTTTAGTAGTGTTAGCCTTAAAGCAACTTATAGCTTTCTAGTTTTCTATTTTGGCCAATATAGGATTAACAGTATCAAGTGAGTTTGTTTAGATAGTTAGAACCTCAAAAGTTAGCTTGCATTTTTGTTAAAAGCCAATTGCACCAGCTGCCATTTGCATCAGCTAAGCACAGCATATCAGCATAGTTTTTTTTGGCATTTTTCACTTTGAAGTTTCTAATTTTTTCTTGAGAGTTTTATAAATCTTTTACCTATAGGTGATTAAGTAAGCCAGGTTAGCTTATTTCCAAATTTACAGCTTATAAAGTTTGATAATAAGCTTCTTAGCTTATGTGAAAAAAGCTCAAAACAGTTTAAGTCAAAACTTGCACTTTTTCATCTTAATTTTCTTTCTAGTTTTGTTAAGCATAGGTAAATTTTAGCTTAAATCCATTTAGTACACATCTTAACTCAACATATTAGCTTCTTCTGTTTTTAAGGTTCATCCTAGAAATACACTCAAATAACTAGAATCTAAAAAGCTCGCTAAAAGCCTTACTTCCATCTGGACAGGAAACTTAGAGCGTTATTTTTCTAGCTTACTTCTGTGGATAAAAGTTCATATTGCTTTTATTAAAGTTGTTAGAAATGAGCTCCTTAGTAACTTTTTAGTTTTGAGTTTTAGCTGAAAAGCACTTTTTCAATAAGCTAAATAAGCCACAATCGTAGGGTCTGTTTCGTACTTTTCTTAAAGTTTAGGGTTATTCGTTTCTTCTATAGTGTAAATTTTCCAATATTAGCCCGCCTACCCTGTAGTTTACTTTCTTTCACTTTTTACCCTGTCTTTCTTAGTTAAATAAAAAAGGTTAATATTTTTGTTTTTAGTTTTATTAATTAGGGTTTATAATTTTAATTAAGCAAATTAGGGTTATGGATTGGAGGAGGGTATGGTTTGGGTGTGTGTACAATATTGTCCAACTTAGTCATCATTTCGTCTAGTCTTCGGTACTTTGTCAGAGTATGGTTTAGCCAATTCTAGACACTTGTGAGCATCAATGAACGATGATATCTTCATGACCTTCAGGACGCCTGTGATAAAACCTGTTTCCACGATCCATCTTTCCTTGAAAGCGACAATGGTTTCGTTCTCCTTTCATACTATCTTAGTTATCTCTGTTGGGTCCTTGAAGCATGCCCTTCTCGTCAAAAACCTAGTTTTAAACTGCTGCCTGAGTTCTACCCATCTGTCGATGCTACCTCATGAGAGATTCTCAAACCATCCTTGTGCTCGCCATCCATGGTATTGTTGAAACATACGCCACCAAACCACGTAGGCTACTCACCCGAGTTTTCTACGAATGAGAACCGGCTAAGATGGTCTTCTAGATCGGTTGTTTAATCATATAACTTGATGTTGGATGGCATCTTGAACTCGAAGCCGGCAAACTCTATTATCCTCCAGGTCAATGGGGTCTTTACCGCCTCCTTGAAGGGTCTCTTTAGATCAGCGTCCACGATCTCTTTCCCTGTTACAACCGTTTGGACCCTTGTCCGGTCTTCCACATTGTTAAAACTTAGGTTACTATGATACTTACCACCGAGTATTATGATCCTTCACTATGACCTAAGGGCCGATAGAATGTCCTATCGATTTGCTCTCATAGCGAAAGGAGAACCAAGGGGGTTACCACGACGTAAAACTTGGAGGCTCCACTAGAAGTGACTCCGATAATATTTTTGGAGATCCCACTAGGCGTGGCTCCGATATCATCCTTGGGAGTTCACTTGAGTGACCCACCCGTCATTCTAATGCTCCGGTAGATTGAATAAAGGGTCCCCACAGAGCGCCAGATATTTTTAAGGTAAATCTTCACATCCTAGATAAGTCCCTCGAACCTCTAGCGCCAGGGTCCTTTGGGTACCTATAGGGTATGAGACAGATGGGTTAGCCTCCTCTTAGGGTGTCTCCCAAGACCAAGCTCCAGCGTAAGAATGAGTAACAGAATACCGATAGGTTTATATAAGTAAATGTAGTTGAGAGTGTAGTTAATGCTGCTTGTATGTGAATAAATGAGAGGTATTTATACCCGTTTGAGGAAAAGTGTCGAAGTATTGTTCTTGTACTATGCTTGCATTGTAGAGCATCGAGCCTTGAGCTATACCTAGGACTCTTGTTAGGTGTCAGATGTACTTTAGGGACAAAATCCCATAAAATCAGGGATCAAGTAGTATGTGGACTGCCTTCCAGGTACGCCCTCCGAGTATGCCTTCCGGATACGTCTTTCGAGTACGCCTTTCGGATACCTCCATCGTCATTACACGTTTAGGAATCGAATAACAATGATCGTGTTAACCACAATGATTCTTGCCTTCAAGAAATCCAAAAATCTACTAGAGATAGTTCCTCCTAAATTTGTAGCCACATATAGGCTATCTCTTGGACATGCATGTTGCCTTATGTTTTAGTGTGAAATTAAAGATTTGACCATACTACTATGCTTAGCATCGCGAATGGGTTATCTTATGGATTTCTCGCGTGACGACTAGATTGTCACGTCGGGTTCCAAGACATTATGTTCCATTTCTCGCGTCACGAGTATGTATTCTCATCAAGCGTTGGTTATTTCATGAGGATTCTCGCATCATGATCAGGATACTAACGTGGCGAGCAACACTTATTCAGTTTTTCTTCATACATGAACGCTTTTCTTCCATAGTTTCTCATGTCTTGGTTATTTATCAACATTTCTTTTTTCCAAGATGATTTCTTACTTTATTCTCTTTTATTGACCTAAAATTATTAGTTACATAACATTAAGTACCAAACGTTCTCGATAATCATACTACAATACATACAAAATAAATAATAACACGACCCTTTTTTTCCTCTCCTAACTTGGCGACATCAATTTATTCTACCTCATGCTCGATCGATATTAAACTATTATTTTACTAATATCGTTTCATATTCTACAAATCAATACAGGCATCTTGTTATTATTATGAGCTACCTTCTTTGACTGTTTGGAATTTGTCTCGTGTTATTATTGTTTGTGTACAATATAAATTTGAATACTTTGAATAATTTTTGTGCTGATTTGTCGGCTTATCCGTTTGGTTAATCCATACAACGTAAATTATCTAGGTGCTTAATCGTGTTCGCGAGTTGTGGCTTTAACTGAAAATCCTAATCGATTTTCGATCCTAGGGTTTTTCCTAACTCTAAATTGCAACTTGTTTTTGGGATCTGGTGTATGTTCTAGGTCGCTGCGGGTAGTTTAGGGTTGTTGGTGGTGGTTGAATGGAGCGTGGTTTCTTGAGTCAAAAGGGTAGTGGGGTAGGGAGAGGTGTGAAGGAGAAAAATCTCAATTGGAATACGACGAATACGTATTGGTTTATGTACGAAATCAGATGGTACTATGAATGAAGACACTCCAGTTGTTGTTGCATCTGCTACAAAGGAGGTAGTAACACAATATGTGGTATACATGACTGTGGAGAAGGAAAAGCGAAGCTGTTTGGAAGATACTACTGTTCTGGGATCTTTTCCACCATTACCGACGCAGGTAATTACTTTGGCTGGTAATGCCCCTGGTAAGTCTTCATATGATAATGTAACTGGTATACCAAGTGGGAAGAAATTGAATTTTTCAATACTTTGTTTTAACACCGGGGGGTAATGGGATTGATGTGGTTCTCCTGGTGGTGTCTATTCGAGGTATAAGTGAACGATTTTTTTATACAACATATGGTTTTTTCTTAGGCAAGTGAGTGGCATACCCTGTTATTGCTAACTATATTAGGAACACTTAGGGTAAATATGGGCTTGTTCGTTCAATGTTCAACTCGTCTACAGAATTATTCTCTTTTCAATTTAGCTCCATGGACGGATTAGATGCTATGCTTGAGAATGGTCCATGGTTTATCCTGAATAACCCGCTTATCCTGAAGAAATGGCATCCGGATGAGAACCTATTAAAGGAAGATGTTAGTACTGTTCCAGTTTGGGTTAAACTCTATGGTGTACCTGTTACGGCCTTTAGCGAGGATGGTTTAAGTGCCATTGCTACTAAATTGGGTACTCTTCTAATGCTTAACTCTTATACATCTGATATGTGCATGCAATCTTAGGGTAGGTCAAGCAATGCTAGAGTGATGATTGAGCTTCAAGCTGATGTGGAGTTGAAAGATAACATTGTCGTGGCTATGCCTAAAATTACTGGGGAGGGCCATTATATATGTAATGTCCGTGTTGAGTATGAGTGGAGAAACCTCTTAGGTGTGCGAATTGTAAGGTTTTTGGACATATTCACGAGGAATGTCTGAAGAATACAGGTGCCTGGTGAGAAGAAGACTGTGAAGAAGCCTAGTCAAACTTCTTGAGGTGTTCCGGTTGGTCCAAAAATGGGTTTTAAACCTCAGAAAGAATATAGACCTGTTCCCAAAAACCCTACTGCTAGTTCTAAGGGTAATAAGAAGAAAGGTGTGGAACCTACTATTAAGATTAGTAATTCAAATCCATTTGAAGTTCTTAATTCGGTCGATAATGATGTGGAGTTAGGTACCAATTGGGGGGACTACTAATTTGGTAAATAACGAGGCTACTTCAAGTAGTAGATCATCTTTTATGAATGTCGATAATAGTAGTACTGGTACTACTCCTATTATGATAAAATCGGGAAGTTTGAAGAATTACTTACTAGTGGGCAAGCTATTCTTATGGATGAAGCTGGTAATCCTTTGAAGAAGGCAGAGTTTTTGGGTGATTATGATAGTAAAGATGAGGTTGCATCAGTTGATAATGATATGGCTCTTTCTACGGCTTCAGAAAGGGTGGGTTTTGGCACTCAAAGTTTGATGGAACAATAGAGGGATTCGTATGGTAATGGTGAATATGATGATGACCCATACGATGATGATATTAAACGAAGGTCAGGATCTTTCTCAAGAGCTTCTTGCTATACGATAATTTGATATCCCGAGTAGAGGTCGCAAGAAGAAATAAATTTATGTTTCTTTTGTCTAGTCATTATGTGTACCTTCCTTATAGGAAGTCATTTTGCCCATGTAACGGGCGGAGATATGGGACTCACCCTCATCCCTTGTACTTAAATGTTTTTTGGCGTAATAAAATTTACCGGGGAAACCCTTTACCTAAAATAATACATAATAACTTGAGTTGTGGGATTCACCCACACCCGTCGTACTGAATCATTTTCTTAGATAATAAAATTTACCAGAAAACACCTTAAAAGAAATACATAATAACCAACATAGAAAAATGTATCTAATGCAAGAAATCACTACTTTTGTATCAAACTAATTTAAAACCAGCCCGAAATCACTTTTATCATTTGGGAAGCTTTTGGAGGAAATGCATGTGACTTGGAATCAATTTGGAAGAAACAGGACAAGATTGCAGCTTTACACAAAGTGGTTTCAAGAATATGCATACAGTGCCTGGAGACGGCGTCGCAATTCCTAGCGACGACGTCAAGAACGTACAAGAGACGGCGCCAAGAACTTTGTGACAGAGTCATGATGTAACCGCCTCAAAAGAAACCCTAAAAGATTCGGCAAAGCGACGGCGTCAGAAATCTTGCGACGCCGTCGCGGCCTATTTCCTATATATACAAACTCGATTTTAGGGTTTTAGGGTGGAACATGTGTGTAACTTTTGAGAAATGATTCTTATTATTAAGGTTCAGGTGTAGCAGCTTTTAGGGTCGATTTAGGGCCTAAAAACCCTCTTGTATAACCCTTTAACTCATGTTTTGATCAAGTGAAGTCATTTATCCTTTATTCTTTCAATATGTTTATGTGTTGTCTGATTAATTTATGTTCTTCACTTCTCTTTAACATGCTAGGCTAGATCCATTAGTATTAACTTATGATTGCATGAAACTTAAATTGTAGATCCTTTTAATATTTCTTCTTGTGATGGATGTGCGCGTTAGGCTCTAGAAAACTGGCTATAAAATATTAGCTTAGACGTCTAGGAAAACGCGTGTGTGTAGAAAGGATACCATCAGTAACAGTCTTCATAGTACCTTACCCTTAATATGGTTGATCACTCTTAAGTGTTTTAATGCATGTAATGTACTCTTCTTCATACTACCTTACATGTTTGTTGCCTTAACGGAATATTACATAGATGGCAGATTCGTGTAATCTGTTAATGATCTAGGAAATACTTACACAGATCATTACAAGTGTGACAAAGCAATAGGATTAGGAGAAGCAACTTGAGGATTAATGCATGATTAAGTAAATACGTTTGTTTATCATACGAGTTTCCAGTTTAGGGTGATATAGTTATTACTATATATTTGTCCTGGTATGATCATGGTTTCTCTCGGATTGTATCTATAGAAGTTAGCCACGAAGGCTATTTGGAAGCTCTTGGAGATAATATATGACTATGAAGGTTTATGATATAGTTTTGTTTCTGAGATGATGAAGATTTGGAAGTTAAGACGGAAGACCAGGCTCAAGATTAATGATTACAAGAGAAAATGTTGATTTGTTATCAACATGATCTTCGCACATTAGTTAGGAAGTTTTATTACTTTCTAGGTTAGTCATAAGAATGGTGCGTCTTTCTTATGTTAGGAGTTATTAGTAGCACGTTGTTGCTTGTAATTGTCTATTTTTGGACTGAGATAAGGGACGTCACCCTTATGCTTTTGTACTGAATGTTTTTTTGGTGTAATATATTTACCGAGGAAACCCTTTACCCAAAAAAAAGAGTTTCCACCAAAGTAATTTAGATTTAATTTTAGTTTAAAACCAAAACTTACCTCTTAAAACCAGAATTTTACTTCCTTTCTATAATATATAAAAATACAAAAATAATATTCTTTCAACCACTTAGATCTTAGTTAGGTTTAGTTCGATCCTTCACACGCTATTTCCCTAGAGAACGATAACAACCCCCGAGTCCTTGCTATACTACACTGCAACGATTAGGTACTCTGCCTAGGGGATTGTAAACCTCTTTTTGAATTCGCAAGACCCGCATCAGAGATCATATCTTAAAAGGGGACATTGAATTACATTTCATTTCCACTTAGTATCAACTTGCTGATATCTTTACAAAGCCTTTGGATGAACCAACTTTCAAAAGATTGATTGTTGAACTAGGTATGCTGAACATTGATGATATAAAACATGAACCTTCAGTACTGAATGAAACAAATTAAAGGTTTAGCATTTCCACCAAAACTGAACATAAATTTTAATTGCTAAGTGTCAGTTTAGTTTTTACACCTTGACCGAATCTTATTCTTTAGCTTTCTTGAGTGAAGTAACTAAGCAATCATATGTGTCTCACTCATGGATTTGACTGAGCATATATTATTTTGTCGCCTTTACTGGAGCATTGGTGTTGATAAAGATTACACCATAGTTTTGATCTAACTCTTCAGCTTTCTCGAGTGAAGTAACTGAGCAATCACATGTGTCTCACTTATGGATTTGCATGAGCATGTGTGGTTTTGTCGCCTTCGCTGGAGCATTGGTGTTGCTAAAGATTTTCATTAGTTCAGTATAACTTAACACCAGACCTGAACCTAGTTCAGGCCTTTAAAACTTCAATCAATGGTTAGTTTTTAAAGCAAAAGTGATTTTCAAAATTAATATAATTTTCTCTAAATGATCTCTTATGCAAGAAATTATTTACTTTTAATATTATTAAAAAAGGATATCTAAACGATTACATGACCTCACCTTTTCTTACCTACTTTTACTGTCAAACATACAGCTATTCACTGTTCTAGATCTCAGAAAGCACTTTTGCTAACTTTCATTAAATGCAAAGTTTTGTACTCGTGCAAATAAAACCCTAAAAACATCTTAAAATTCTTATATCTTTCAAAATAAGATATAATATTTTTTGAAAAGTTTTTCAAAACAATCAAAAAATCATAAAACCCAAACATCACTCTTTAACAAATGACTTTTTACAAAAACATCTCTCATCATAAATGTTGGGTTTAGTTCCTGAGCCCTCCAGTCTTTCAGAAGATTTAAGCATAAAATCCCTTAAGTGTTTCTCAAACTGAAGTCTTTCAGTTTGAGCAACTAAAGCCCTTCAACTCTAGTCGCTGAGGTTCCTTCAACATCAGCTCTTCAGGTCCTTAGAAGATTGGAAAGTATCTTCACTTTAATGTATGCAGCGATATAGAAACTGAATATGGACTCTTGGTTGGAGCTTCAGTTCAGCTTGGCTGACAATTCCAAGCTGAACGTTGTCTATCTCCTTAACAGAAGTTGAAACATGTGTTTCACTTCTAGAAGGTTTACAAGGCGGGAAAAAGATTGCTTTATGTCAAAAGGAATAAAGCAATCTCCTTATAAAATGCTACTTCTAAATTTGGTATAAAAGTACAACAACTTCCCTTAAATGACTGTACCTAGTATTAGAAAGCAAATGTGCATTAAATGGTAGCTCAACCACCCATTTAATGCTTGCCACGTAGCTAGGTTAAAACTTGTAAACCCTAATCCCTTTGCCTATAAAAGGAAAGGGATTCCCTGAGTAATGTGAAACACATTGAAGAGTTCATTTATCTCTCAAACAAACTGACTCATACTATTGAAGCTGAAGCTTCAATTTAGTCATAACAAGTTTGTTTTCTTATTTCTCATAACTTTGGTTAGAGAATAGCTCGAAGGAGATAACACCCCAATTGTCATTCAACCACCTTGCTATTCCGCAAGCAAGGTGTGTCATAGATTCTTTATTTGATTCTAATAAAAGTCTATATGTTGAAAAGTACTTCTGTGTTTTAAACTTGTTCTTTATATCACTTATATATATTTGTTTAAAACTCACTTTGTTGCTATGAAATCTGATTAGTCTAATTTGATAAACCTTATATCAGATTTCAAAGGACTAACAAGTGGTATCAGAGCCTTCTGGTTTATAAAATCCCTTTAAAAGGATATATAAAGGCTCAAAGATTTTTAAAATCAAGATCCATCTTAAATGGCAGTAGTAAAAGCACCACAAACTCTTGAATACAAGGGGCTAGTTAAATGCAGCTCCTGTAGTAGAGGTGGAAAATTTCACCAATTGAAAAAAGAGGTTCTTATGCCACATTATTGATATTGAACCTCAATTTGAAAATAAAAAACGGTCTTTTTATCCCCATGACAGCTGGTCAAAAGAAGGCAGAAAATCAATGGACTAGAGATGAGAAAAGGCTGCTAACTTAGATCAGCGACTCAAAAGTCTCATCATGTCTGTTCTTCCAGATGACCAAATGAACTCTGTCATAAACTGTTTAACAGCTAAATCAACATGGGATGACCTGATACTGTATCATGAGGGCCCCTTTGTTGTGAAAGAAAGTAGGGTCATGGACCTAAAATTGTGCTATAACACCTTCAAATTCAAAGAAGGTGAATCTCTAACACAAACTTTCACCAGATACAAAGCTTTGATGAATGAGTTAGTAAATAATGGCATCAAACTTTTAAATCTTGAAATAAATATTGGTTTTATAAATGGGTTACCAAAGAAGTGGCTAAGCTTCTGCCAAAGTCTCAGAAACACAAATCATGTGAAAGATTCAGAGCTTGCTTTTCTATTTGGTAAACTTAAATATGAAGAAAACCTTATAGACATTATTTATGAGACTGAAAAGAATAAATCTCTTGTCTCTGAAACACCTCTTTTAACTGCTTTCTTCTCTTCCTCTATTGTCCAGGACTTTTAAGATAGTCCTGATGATGAAGAGGATACAAGAAGCAGTCAAGAGTATCTAAATGATCTTGAGGAAGAATACCAAGCAAGAGCTCTTTTAGCCAAATCTAAAAGATTCTTCAAGAAAAGTACTCAAAGATTCAGTAGTACAAAGGCAACTGACTAAACTGAATGTCACAAATGTGGCAAGAAAGGTCAATTTGCAACAGATTGCTGGTCAAAAACCTCAGTTTCCACATATCAGTCACCTTTTCAATCAAAACCTTTCATTTCCCCATAGCAAAAACATGAACTAAGGTTTACCAAGGACTTTGAAGTCAAATACAACAAAGTCAAGGCTAAACTAGCTCTCCTAAGTTCTAGTGCTTCAACCTCTAAAGCTCCTATGGTAAAGAATAAAGGTCTCATCGCTGAAGCCTATGAATAGGATGAAGAAGAAGTGTCATCAGATGATAATGAAATGGTGGAGGTGAAGGTACTCATGGCACTAGCTGAAGAAAATAATGATGTCGGCAAAGAAAGTGCTAGAAATGGTGAATGGGTAAAGATCTCTATGAGAAGTGTGACATCAGGAAGCCCATCTGGTACCTGGACAGTTAATGCTCAAGGCATATGACTGGTGTCAAGAGTTACCTGCACAAATATGTGGAACAACCAAGACCTAAAGTGGTGTTTGGAGATGACTCTACATGCACAACTGAAGTTTATGGCTCTATCAGATGTAATGGTATAGTTTTTACAAAGGTAGCATTTGTAAATGACCTTAAATACAATTTAATTAGCATCAGTCAACTCTGTGATGCTAAATATATTATTTAGTTTGATGAGAAAAGAGGAACAATCTTCAACTCTAACAAAGAAATTGTTATGATTGCTCCTCGAGTAAGAGATGTATCACGTCTTCTGCTCAAGAAACTTGCTTCTTTGCCAAAGCCTTTGAAAATCTCAATTGGCTTTGGCATAAAAGACTTGCTCATCTAAACTTCAAAATAATCAACAAACTGGCAAAACAAAATCTTGTTATTGGTCTTCCCTCGCTTTCCTACTCAAAAGATAAACCATGTTCATCATGTGAAAAGGGAAAACATCATAGGGCCGGCTTCAAAACAAAACAGACATCTTCAATCAAGAAATGTCTTCATCTTCTTTACATGGATTTATTTGGACCTGTAACTCCCAGGTCCATTAACCATGAAAAGTATACCCGTGTCATTGTTGATGAGTACTCAAGGTACACCTGGGTATATTTCTTGAAGATGAAAAGTCAAGCACCTGAAACCATCATGTCTTTCATCAAAAGAGTTGAAAATCAAAATGACATCAAAGTCAAACAACTCAGAACTGACAATGGTACTGAATTCAGGAATAACATTCTTGTCAACTTTTGTGATGAAAAAGGGATTTCTCAAAATTTCTCTTCTCCCTACACACCTGAGCAAAATGGTGTTGCCGAGAGGAAAAATAGAACCCTCATAGAAGCTGCAAGAACAATGCTTTCAAGATCTGTCTTTTCATAAAACAATATTGGACTGTATAACAACCCACAATTTTCATCAGTGCAATTATCCATCTATTAAATTAGATGAAATTTTCCTCAGTGTAATTTCCATCTATTAAATTAGATGCAACCATTTTCATGGAAAGATTTTTGCTTTATTCCATCCATAATGTAACGTAACTTACATTACAAAAGTAATCGAGCTCACACAACCTACCAAAGCCAATTTCATCAATGTTTATAGCAAGTAAAGGTTATAATATGTCAAGCAATATGTTTTAAACTCCATTTTTACCATACATTATCTATTTAACATACCATTCATAACGTTATATCAAAACGAACTTTAAACGTTAACGTTTATATCAAAACCCCAATTACGTATAATTTTTCCCTACAAATCAAATGTACAAGCTTATAAGGCATGTGTACAAGTTACTAATGCATAATATTTGAATATATTTCCCTCCTAAACCCTAATACAACTCCTTTAAAGCCCTAGGTACAAGTCAATTAAGCACAAGATTCAAGTGAGCTATTTTCCCTCCAATTTCTAAGGCATTTCATACCACCTTTCTACCATGGATTACAACACTCCAATGCACAACATTTAAACTAGTTATTAACTAAGTTCTAACCCTAACTCGTCCTAACCCTAACCCGAAAACCCTAAACAACTCGACACCAATTAAACTAGTTCGAACCAAGCAACCACCCTCCACCATGATGCACCACCTTGCCTAGCACCTTGTCACCACCTTGCTAGCCTCCTTTACCTACTTGTCACCTCCTTGTCATCAACTTGCACACTGTTCCCCAAGAAAACCCTACTCGTCACCCCCTTGGTAAACCATACCCTCTCCACCTCCTAACACTTTCCTAATCTATGTTCCTAGCCTTCTTTAGTCACCATGGATAACCCTTGGCCACCACTCCACATAACTTGGCCACCACTTCTTCCTTTACCCTATACATACATACATACATACATACATGCACACATTCTTAATTCACCATCCAAACTCAAAACTACCTTAAAACTATCCTCTAGCCATGTCCTAGAAGAGAAGTAAGGAAGGTTAAGCTAAGTAGAAGCCATATAAGAGAAGAAAAGAGGTCCTTCATTCATCTCCTAAAGATTTCGAATCATACTCACCCATTTAGACCCATTTCACCATCTTTGATCCATTTCGTGTATTAGTAAGCTTTTTTACTCATTCAATAAGCTCTTGTTATGTTTAAGATCCTGTATACACTTTGTTTTAATCATTTGATCAAACAAAACCATGTTAAAAACTCCTAAACCCTAATCGAACCTTAAGTGACCCGTTTTGAATTTGAAACCCTAAATAAGTTAGCTTGACCTTATTCTTATCCTAATAAGCTCCCATGTACTTTTATAATCACTTGGAATAAGCTCTTAAAACCCTAAGCAACATGCTTGGTTTTCCTAAACCAAATGCGTCCTTATAAAACCCTAAAAGCTCTTTTTGAAAATCCTATAAGCTTAAAGCCATAAGCTAATCCTAAAGCTATTCCTATAAGCTAGTATGTTATTTTTATAAACTTTAAAACAAGCCCTAAAATCTCTAACCCATCGGGTTATGATTTTAAAACCAAACAAACCCATTTTGGATTTTTAAGCTCATAAGCTCTTTTAATAAGCTACAAGCTCGTAAAGTTACTTATTTTAACTTATAGTAATAAGCTATAAGCTGCAAAATTGATTTCGAGATTAAAAATACAAAGATTATGGACTAAAAACGCAAAACGTTTCATGCATAAGGGTATATATTGTAAATATTGATACTTATATAGTTTTTGGACTAAAAGTGTAAATAATCCAAAGTTAAACCACAGGGGCCTGTTTTGCCAATTTCCAAAGTTAAAGGTTTAATATTTTAAAAATATAATTAAAGGGTTAAAAGTGTAAATTATTATATACCAAGGGTATATATTAGTCATTTCATATTCTCGGTATAAAGTGTAATATTTTTATAATATTTATAAAAATATATTTAAATATTATAAGACTCGATTTTATTAAAGCCCGACACATTTGTCGTTATCATTCGTCGATCGAAACACTATAAAATAAATATGTTATATATTTAACATAATTTATCATCCACTAGCTTTTGAAGAAACTTAAAAAAATAAAATCTTATCATTTAAACTATAACGTATCACATTACTAGGGAGTTTCATGTGAGGGGCTTTCATTTAGGTAGACGTTTCGACGAGTTGCTGGATTTACGATTTAAAGTGTCCTAGTTCCTCAAACGTTTACTACATGACCTCTGGATTATGATAGCCTGAACAGTGATACGATGTTTTCACAAACTAATAAACCAAAATCATTTACGTTAAACTTTATGAAATAAAGTTTTGAAACAATCAAACTAAGACATGACATATTACCCCAGGTTGCGTGACGAAGCTGTTTACTTCCACTTGATTTACTTTTGCCATCAATCAGATTTCCCTGTTAATGTGAGTTCATAGTCCCACCTTTACATATTTTCTAAACTCCGTGGGGAGATACGTGCTATAAACCATGAATACAAGTATTTTCCAATTGTATGCTATCCTGCCTAAGTTACCTCCATTTGCCATAAGACCCCACTATCATGAACCGTTAATTACTTTGCGAAGTAAGCGCGAATACCGTGAATAGATCTATTAGGACTTAACTTCCCCGTCTAGGTTCTGGTACATACATAGCCAGCTGACGCATTTCATTTAAGGAACTCCGGGTGTTTGGCAAAGCACCCGCTTAGGGCAACAACTTATGAATAACATTTACTTAAGGCTTCGGTGTCATGAGCTTAGTGTAATAATACAATATTGTTTATTATTATAATTGTATTCGTTGCAATTATTACTATTACATTGACTTGTATTCAACTATTACATTTCAAACCTGTGAATTTCACTCAACATTTGTGTTGACTCTTTTAGCATGTTTATCTCAGGTAATTGAGCAATCTCTGACACGGAGTGGCATTGGACTTGAGGACGTCCAAACTTGTTATCATTCAAACTCTATGTTTTCATATCTATTTTGGGACCTCATTTTGTAAAAACTCTAAAATAATATTGAATGATAACTAAATTTTCTAAAACGTCTCTTTTGAGTCATTTTCTATGATTATGACTGTCGATTCATGAAGTAATACTCCAATTTAGCTTCCGCCGCTATATGTCAAATAAGGGGGTGTTACAGATTGGTATCAGAGCCAGGTTATAGAGAACAAGGTTAAAACCTAAACTATAACTACTTTTTCCATCCAAGAAAGTCCTTTGTGCCACTACATTTCCTAAATAGTATGTAAAGATACATAACCATTATATAAATAACTTATGTTATTTCTACTGGGTTGTTACAGATCTATGTCTACATCCACCCACCCTATTATCATCCTATTAGATTCCTATATTGAGGATGCTTTTTCCTCTACAACTACTCCTAACTATACCCCGGCTTCACCAGACTATTCCCCAGCCTCACCGGGAAACACTTCTTCTGACCCTTCAGAGGATTTATCTAAGGATCTTTTGGCCTCGCTAGCCATCTCACCTTTCTACGATGATCCATATATGAAGGTCATGCAAGCATATAATGCTACTAGTAATGAATTAACTATTCCACCATCACGAGCTCCTATTGCTCCACCAACTGTTTTGCCTTTATCTCTAGTGTTATCACTATCACCAATGTTTGATCTCCGAGATTTCTTTCTTCCCGAGGAGATTTTGTCACCTCAGAAATGAGCCCGTTTCCTATCATCCTCCTTTACTGATTTCTTTGCCCCACCTCATGTATTTGAGATTAGAGAGAGTTCTTATAAGACGCATCTGGAACGCCATGAGGAACAAATCGAGACTATTTTGAATCACTTATATGAGCTCCCTCTGGAGCGCATTGAGCACATAGAAGATAAGATAGAAGGTCTTGGTAATGATCGAGTAATCATAGAGCGAGATTTTGACCAACTAGAAACTGAACTTCAAGAAGCCCGTACCCAGATTGCTGGATTTTAGAGAAAGAAAACAGGGCATGACGACGAGATTGTTCTTGCAAGTGTTAGGACTTCTACTCTAGAGATACTCATCGAAGATATCCAGGTTCGCCACCGATCAGATATGAAGTGTCTTCTGGACAAGATCCATGAGCTCAAGAACCACAAGGGAGGACCACTAGACTACTATACTAGATCCTTGTCATTTACAACTTTTGTTTAGAATCCAACCACCGGATGTGTGGCATAAATAATGACACTTATCAAATTTTGACTATGTAAAATATGTAGACAAGTTTTTTATGACATAATGAAGTTATGATTCCATTATACCTCGTTGTTTCATGATATCTATTTATGTATGTCGTGGCTGTCTATCCTATACCATGTGTTAAGGTTATTCATCCTTATGTATTTAGGTTACTATGGCTCTCTTACCACCCAAACCTTTGTACCAGATATCATGGATATGATAAATGATCAAGATATTGAGCATACGATTTCACCTACACCACCACTAGACTAGCCTTTGATAAGTTATCTAAGTGGTCGCAAAATGAAACCACTGGAAAGTGAACCAGTCCCCGAGAAACCTAATGAATTAGATGCTTGTTAGAGCGTCCATTCTAAAATTTTCTGTTATATCCTGCAATGTAATATTAAAGAATGTGTATTTCTTTGTTAGAACTTGTACCAAATAAGAATCCATACAATGATATATTCTTATTTTGTGTTGTCTTGTAAATGTTGATAGAATGGCTCCCAAGAGGACATCAACATCTACAGCACCAGCCATGACTCAGACCACCATCAGGAAACTAGTTGCTGATAGTGTTGTCGTAGCTCTGGAAGCATAAGCTGCTACCATGGCAAATGCTGACAATACCAATAGGAGCAACGGACAAAGTGGAACTCCTGTAGCAAGAAAATGTAGCTACAAAGAGTTTATGAGCTGCCAACCTTTCAATTTCAAAGGTAAGGAAGGCGCTGTTGGCCTCATCCGTTGGTTTGAACGAACTAAATCGGTATTTTCCCATAGCAACTATACCGAGGACTGCAAAGTGAAATTTGCTATTGGTACTCTAACCGAGGAAGCTTTATCCTGGTGGAATTCATTTGCCTAACCAATTGGAATAGAGGAAGCTTACAAGACCACCTGGTCCGAATTGAAAAAGCTCTTAATAAAGAAGTATTGTCCCAAACCGAGGTCAAGAAAATGGAAGATGAATTTTACAATCTGACTGTAAAAGGAAATGATCTCAAGAATTACGTTAGAAGATTCCAGGAATTGGTAGTTTTATGCCCAACTATGGTGCCAAATTCTGAGAAACTTATGGAAGTCTTCATCGGGGGATCACCTAGAAGTATTGAAGGAAATGTTATCGCTTCAAAGCCTCAAACTTTGGAGGAAGCCATTACCATAACCCAGAGGTTAATGGATCAGGTAAGAAAGAATAATTCTGTGCAAGGAACTAATGATCACAAATGAAAGTTTGATGATAGAAGAACCTTCACCAATAACAACAACTACCGGAATAACCGTAACAACAATAGCAACCGCAACAATGATCACTAACAACAACAAAATAGAAGGCAAGAAACCGTCAGGGCTTATGCTATCACCCAACTGAAAAACGTAGGTATACTGGAAGCCTTCCCCTGTGTAAGAAATACACCCTGCATCATACAAGACCTTGCACTGTCAAGTGTCAAACTTACAACAAGGTGGGTCATCTAACCAGGAACTGCAAAAACAAAGGGCCAGCCACTGGAAGCAACCTACAACCAGTATCAGTGACTTGTCATGCCCGCGGAGAGAAAGGGCACTACAAAAGTCAGTGCTCAAGAGCAAACAACAATGCCCATGGAAAAGCATACTTGCTGAGAGACAAGAACGCTCACCAAGACCCGAAATAGTCACGGGTACATTCATTCTAAACCAACATCTAGCTAGAGTATTATTTGATTCAGGAGCCGATAAAAGTTTTGTATCCATATCTCTTGCTTCTATGCTTAATATCCCACCTATTACACTAGATACTACCTACGACATTGAAATGACCGATGGAAACCTAGTACGCACTAATACCATTATCCAGGGTTGCACCCTGATTTTGTTAATCCAACCTTTCGAAATTGATCTCATGGCGATTAAAATCGATAGTTTCGACGTCGTCATTGGTATGGATTGGTTATCCAAGTATCATGTTAGAATTATCTGTGACGAGAAAGTCGTCCACATTCCCATCGATGGTGAAACTATGATCATACAAGGTGATCGAAGTAAAACCCGACTAAACCTCATGTCCTGTATTAAAACCGAAAGATATATATCCAAGGGATATCAAGTTTTCGTAGCCCAAGTAATGGAGAATAAGTCAGATGAAAAAGTACCTATGGATAATTTAGGTTGCATTCGAATTTTTACGTGACGCTTTATTGCGATATTTGGATTATATGAACTCAAGGTGAGTTCATTAGCCCTAAATTTTACGTTTCAATGATGATAATTATGGGGTGGAAACATGCTTTGTTTTATAAATTGGACGCAAGTATTGATTACATGTTGCCTAAGTAGCGATAACCCAAGTTGAGCCCCTTTATCATGAACTGTCAATTGCATAGATGTAGTTGGGAATTACATTATGTGAGCGCGAATGTTATTTAATAGATCTATTCGGGAAACGACCTCCCCGTGGTTTTTTTTTTTTTTTTTTGGTGACTTGCTTATCACCAAGAACGAACGTTATAGCATGTCGGAATTAAAGATGTTTTCGGGATTGAAACATCTATGAGGCAGAATTGCAATATATTAGGTTTAATTGCAAGAAAAGATCGTCGAGCTTCTGTGGTCTGAGCTTAGTGTAAATGTATTAGTTTTGTGAGAACTGCATGTGTTGCATTTCACTAAAAAGTCTTGCGGTCCTGCATATATGATTTTCAAACCTATGAATTCACCAAAAAACCCCATAAACCAATTTTGTGACGTTTATTAAGCAATGTTTTCAGGAGATCAATAGGCATAGGATGCCAGGATGCATTGGGTTTATTTTAGATTGCACGCTTAAAGATTAGGTGTCATATTTGTGGGAAATGTATTGTCATAAAAAACTTTTTGTCATATTCAACAATGGACAAGTAAAGCTATACGTTTGTTATTAACTCTTTCAATAAATCAAGTGTATCATTTTAAACGAATTTTTGTGGCGTTTTATATATCTTGTGATATTGATCTTGAAAGTAACACGCCACGGAACCTTATTCCGCTGCGACCAATTTTTGGGGGTGTTACAGATTGGACCTTATTCCGCTGCGACCAATTTGGGGGACTTTTTCTCTCTTAGTGTTGGCGTACTTTCTTTTCAGTGTTACAAGTACAATGATCAAGAGAGGTTGAACGGGTTACTGATCGTGAGTATTGAAAGTAGCTTTTTAGCAAATCTCAACTATGGTAAGATAATTGATGTTTTTGCTTCAAGAAACGCACAAATATATCGTTTTAGGTTATCCGTTTTGAACTTGTTATTCGGAGTTTATCTAATCATATTTTAACATTTTATTTAATTTAATGAATAAAAATCAACATAGGGATGAGTCGCATGGCTTGACCTGGTTCCAAACCCCTAAAATATGTGTTGTTTATTTACAAGGGGCATCTGAAATCTCAGGGTCGGTCCTAAAGACACACCACTCCTTCATATATAATCAATCCTCTATGTGAACATTTACGAAGAAAAAAACGTGACAGAGAGAAACATGGATAGACAGAGATGAAGTATGCATTTGTTTGGTTAGTGAGAGATATACATATATAGAGACATAGTTTTCCGCTAGTGGTTTAGCCAACAACTAAGACTACATGGAATGCTTGCCATGATACATTCTCCACCACACTACTTTATAACAACCACGGGGGTAACTAAATCAAAAAAAACTAACTAATCCACCAATTACAGACCCAAATCAGAATATGGACCCAACAACACCAAACGATGTGTCATTAATAAAAATGATCCTCATTAATAGCGAAACGAATTCGTTTGCACACCTATGTGTAGCAAGAAAGCCTTCTCAACCATCATATTTTAGTTTTTCATTTCACCAGATCTTTTCTCTTACGATCAGATACTCAAAACAATACTTTACATGTGTTTAGAGTATAAACAATGACTCTTCGAATATGGAGATATTTAACAATGCTTCAAAAGTTTTATTCAAATATAGAGCATTATTATAGATATTCTTGTGTGCTTCATTTGTTAAAAAAATAAAGAAAAATACAATTTTGACAGTTTAATCAGAGATTTAGGTTGTGTTTGTTATTCTTAAAAATGTTTTAACAATGTCTAAATAAGTGTAATATGTGGTTTGATCAAAGGAAAACACAAGTAGGGGTGTTCGAAAAACACGAGAAACTGACAAACCAAGCCGAACAGTTCAATCTGAAATTGAAAAAACCCAAAACCGAAGAAATCATAACCGAAAAAAACCCTCTTATTATGGTTTGGTTTTGGTTTCTATTTTAGATATCCGTGGTTAACCGAATCAAATGGTATATAATATACATGAAGGTTTTTAATTAAATATTGAATTAATTGTAGAAGATTGGATTATATTATTAGACTACTTTTAATGTATAACATCTTTTTGTTCCTAATGTAAGCATACGATAAACATCTACGTGTGAAAATTGTTTAATGTGGTCGTAACTTATAACAAATATTGTTTGTTAATATGTTATACATGCTTATTTGAATGCAATTATTGTGACAGAATAACTTTCATATGACTTTGTCTATTCAATGTTATTTAGTTTTACTAAAATGACATGTAAGGTTTTAGAATATGTTATTCTTCATACGTTAAACTTGATTAAAAGTCTAAAATGGTTAACCGTTACCCGAACTGTGGTTGACCGCTCATTTCTGGTACCCGTGTGTTTGGTTACCTGCCTAGTATGGTTCGATTTCGGGTAGTAAAATGCATTAACATACTTATGATGGATAGTAACAATCTTCTAGCTAACCGAACTGAATCGCCCCGTATGTACATAGGCTGAAACATCTTGTTGGACCAGACCAAAGGAGTGGAGTAGCAATTTAAATGCCTTTGAACCTTAAAAAAACAAAAGAACGTTGCATCATTCTTTAAGACACCCCTGCTTCTTCCACAAACTCAGGAAAAGAAAGAAAAAATGCATAGAAGCGGCGATTCTCTTTTATCACACACTCAGAAAAACATTTTCTATATATCTTCATGAATCCTGGTAACATATACGTTCTCAACCAGCTATCACATTGCCAAAAAAACTAAAGACAAAGTTTTCTTCTTCTTCGTGTTTCTTTTTTGAACCATTTAGTCAGGGTAATCTTTGGCAGTTACGTTTGTAACTGTTATGGAAAAATGAAAGACGGATTGTGTATGCAAATCAACAAGTGGTGTACTGCTTATGGCATAAAGTTGTGCAAATAAAATTCAAGATGATAATTCAACTGCTAGACGATGGGTGTATGGCTCAATATTATATTTTACTTTAGATTGTTAATGGAATTATGTCAGTAGTTGTACTCGTTAGGCAACAATTTACAATGTGAAATGATTTGCTAACTTTATTTTTTGATTGGGACACTCAATCATGTGCATTAAACTGTTGTATTGTATATATACTTTGCTTTAACCGGTTATACATAAGAGTGTGCAAATCAAAACATAATGTGTGCAAATAATATCACATTTACCTATGGGTCTGCGTTCCTTAACATTGCAATTGTTGGTCAAAATTATAATAGGTGTATGTATATATCTTACCTTTGTTGCGTATAAAAAGGTATAATATGTGTATGCATGTACATGTATATGTCAAAATTATTAAGTAAAAGAAAGCTATTCGTGTAGTGTATGATGTTGTTGTCTTCGTTGATACAAACTAACAAGTAACAACCCTCAGCCCCCAACAGTCAGATGTTTTTAAATGAAAAACAAATAGTTTAATTGTATTTAGGTTCAGACATTTACGTCTTAATTCAGATTCAAATTCAGTGCCTTTTAATAAACAAACAACACCTTACTGTAATAGGTTTTAGAACATCATGTTTATAAAGATTAAACTAGCAAAAATTTCTATAGTGTTAGCCTAAAAAATATTGAGTCGAACAATGGAATCGTCGGTCTTTATTAAATAATCATTATAATAGGCTAGAACGGGAAACGAGCTAGTTTCTTAATCTATTATTGTGTGTTTTGTGTGCTAAAGCCCAAAGTAATCCTGAGCCCGACCCATTATCAAAACCCTACTCACCTCTAAGCCTTATGAAGGCCGGCCCATTTCTAGGTATAAATACCCCTCTCTAAGTGTGGAGATGGTGTTGGTTTTCATTTGTAACATTTCTCACACAAAGGATAATTTACCATCTTTCTTTCTCTCTTATTTATTTCTCTCTCTAACTTCTCTCTAAGTTTTCTTATCTATTCTTTTATCTATTTTCTTGGTTTCGTTAATAGAAGTGAAGTGATATATTGGTTCTTACATTTGGTATCACTCACCACGGGTGGGTTTAGTGTTTGTTTGTGCGTGGTAATAAGCTTATGCGACAGCTTATTAAGAGCTTATTGTCTTGGCTTATTTGTGGTTATTTATTTCGTGGCTTAGTTTAGTCTCTATTCGGCTTATTATTGATTTCCTAGCTTGTGTCCCTTTAAAGCTTATTTGCTAGCTTCTTAGTTCTTATTTTCGTGGCTTATTTTGTGTTGAAAAGCTTATTTTCGTGACTTATTTCTGGGAATATACTTGAAGACAACGAAATATACAGGGTTGAAAAAGTACAGGCGAAATATGTCATTTTTGGTTCAGCGAAATATGCCATTTTCAATTCAGAGAAATATGCCATTTTCGGTTCCAGCGAAATATACCTTATTTTCGGTTCAGCGAAATAGCCATTTTTGTTTCCGCGAAATATACAGGTTTTCAAAAGAAGCGAAATATACAGGTTTTCAAAAGAGGCAAAATATACAGGCGAACTATACAGGCGAAATATCACTTCAAAACTTTGTAAATCCCGCGAAATAAGACTATTATCTTGCGGTTTTAGTGTCTTATTTGTGATTTAAGTTTCTTCTTTGGGATTTTAAAGGCTTGTAACTCAACAATCATTTCTAATTGATAAGGTGCTTCAAATACAACAACAATCACTTTACCTACTTAAGATCCTTTAAAATCATTTTCACTTCATAACACATACATCATTCATCATGACTACTCCAAGCAACAGCAACAGTCAAATGCACAATGACATCATGGCAGCGGGTTCCAAAGACCATCCTCCAATGCTTGCAACAGGAAGATATGCTCAGTGGCAATCAGGTTTCATGAGATATGTTGACACGAAGCCTAACATGAAAGAGTTGAAGAAGTGTATTCTTAATGGTCCATATGTAATGACAAGAGTCCTTGTTCTAGCAAAACCAGCAATAGATCCACCTGTACCTGAGCACACTATTCAATAAACATATGAGAACACATTACCTGAAAACCAGGCTTACATTGATGCTGAATCTGAAGCAATTCATATGATCTTGAGTGGAATCGGGGATGAAATTTATTCCACAATTGATGCTTGTAAAACAGCTTAAGAAATGTGGACAGTCATTGAACGACTATAGCAAGGTGAGTCATTTAACAAGCAAGATGTCAAGACTAATCTTTTTTGGGAATTTGGTAAGTTTACTTCACGAGATGAGGAGTCAATTGAATCATACTACTCAAGGTTCTACAAAAAATGGATGGGATTGTATATGATAAAAAACCAGTTGGGAAGTTGCCTTTAGCAAGTCAATTGTTTTGGTTTCTACAGCAACTTCAGCCAGAATGGTCAAGATTTATGACGGTTGTCAAGCAAACTGTTGACTTGGACAAAGAATCATACCACAAACTCTTTGACATTCTAAAACAATACCAGAATGAAGTCAATGAAATTCGTGCTAAAAAGATAGCCATTTTTTTGGAATGAAAATCCTCTCGCACGTGTGTTGCTGCACATAATTACTCTTAATGAAATTACTATTAAGCACCAAAAGCCAATAAAAACCATACACATCCTTCAGAACACACATCGTCAAACTAGTTCTCATGAATCCACACCAGAAACAAAGGTAAGAAGTTGGAAACCAATTACACCTTCATCTCCGTCTGCTTCTGAAGAAGGACAATGATCTAGAACAGGACTTAGGAGAGATAAGGATAGCAGAAGAGTATAACACTTTTTTGCAAGTACTTCACAAATATCTACAAACCTACCAACAACAACCTCAGAACCTCATCAAACTCCAAAACAGAATGTGAATTCTATTTGTTATAACAAATTTGTCTAAAAACGTTATTTATATTTTTCGACCTCTAATGTTTTGATAATAACAAAATGTAAAAACGTTTACGATAAAAATAAACGTTTACAAATTATTAATCGTAAAATTCCATTTTTAAGATTAGTAATCACTTAATGTAGGTATAACAAATCATTCAAGCATGCTTAGTTGATCAAGAAAATATTTTTCTTTAACCATCACATTTTTACAAAAGTATTTTCACAAAAAATTAATTACAAATATTTTCATAATTAAAAGAAAAGGTTTATTTAAAACGTAAATTGGAAATTCAAATTTACTCCCCAAACTGGAAGCTTCCATACCAGATACAACCTTCCCCATAAAAAGACAAAAATAGGAGCGGAGTCTACTGGGCGGCCCCCAGATTTATCTGGGACCGCCGGGACCGCCTGCAGATGACCATTAGGATTCCTGTCTGTAAATACTGCACTATTTCTGGCAGAAAAACATACCTCTTTACACGAATTTTTCTAGTCTTCTTTCTCTCTCTAAAAACCTTCTTTCTCTTACTAAATCTCTTGATCACTAACATTGTTTGATCTTGTTTCAAGTGATCTAATCTCTTCTTCTCATCTCTCCTCTCTATCAAGTGCAAGAGAAGAACATTCGTATTCGCTAAGAAATGAATTGTTATTTAGTGATCTCTCCTCTCTTCTTCTAAGTATCAAATCTCTATTTTAACTATCTTGTGTAATTGTGTGATTCGGATAGTGTGTAAATCCGATAGTGTAGATCTTGTGAGTGTATAGTGTTTGTGAAGTGGTAGATTGGTTCTAGCTAAGATTAGGACTAGACATTTAGCTCGCCGTAGTGTCAGAAAATAACGTAAGCGACGTGTAACGTTTTCTCCGTCCTGAAAGGGAGTTGTTGATAGTGAAATCTTGAGTAGGATATTCATGTCATGGAGTAGGGCGAAAAAGAGCTTCGTAGAGGAACCACTATAAATCTTGGTGTTGTGGTTTGATTGTTCCTTCTCTTATCTCTTTATATATTGTTGTGATTGTTATTTAGTATTAGTTTATATATTTACATTGTTGATTCATATTGTTGATTGGTAGAACATAAAACTCGAATCTAAGTATTTTAAACGCAAACTTTTAGAATGTAAAACAAACATGTAAACTATTCACCCCCCCCCCCTTCTAGTTTCCACAATTGGTATCAGAGGCCAACGTCACTCTAGATTTTTTAAATATATTGTATTTTATAGCTTGGATCAATCTATGGATTTTGACAAATATCTAGAAGGGCAATCCATGCAAAGACCACCACTTTTAGAAAGTGACAGTTTTATTTATTGGAAAAATAGATTCGAGACATATGTTAAATCAAAAGATCTTTATCTCTGTCATGTTATTACTAGTGGTGATTTTTAACCTATTCAACAAAATCCAGAAACCATATTAGATGAGGTTATCTGATTGCGTAGTTTTATACACTATAAAATATACGATATAATACCACAAGAGCAATTAAGAAAATTCCCTAAGGAAAATTCACTCTTAAAAGATATATATAATATATAATACGTATATTTAACCGGGAAGAATGATCACCCGGGTCGTTTCCCCAACGACTTGTGCAATTGAAACCACGTTTTAGCTCGGATTATGATTTGAATAAGAGAAAGGATATTTTTGAGTATCTATAACTACTAAATAAAAGCAAAAATAAACAATTAAAAGCTATTAAACATCTAAACAATTAACGGGGAACAAATAAAATACGACAATTAAGCAAGTATACTAAATTTAACCCCTAAAAATTCAAACTAAATTTCTAAAGACAAAAGAAAATTTTAAGAAAAAGAAGAACATTTTTTTGATTATTTTTTAATTTATTATGAATTAAAAACTAATTAAATCCTAAAAAAATAGCAAATTAAGTCCTAAAAATTGAGAAAAATGATTTTTAACCTTAGAAAAGTCTAAAATAACATAAAAACTTAGAAAACTATTTTTAACTATTTTTAAAATTAAAATCCTATTTTTAAACTTAAAATTAAAAGCTCAAAAATGAAAATTAAAATCTAAAAGTGGTGAAATTGATTTTTCTGAATGTAAACCTAAAAGTAATTTTTATAAAACTAAAAACTATTTTTTTGTAATTTTCTGAAACTTTTTTCTATTTTTTATGAATTTTCTAAAATTAAAGCTTTCGAAAAATCCTAAAAAATAAACTAATTAATGGAAAAATGTGAAAAATTCAGGAAAAGTCTATGATGCAACAAAGATCAAAGGAAAAATAAAAGAAAACTAACAGCTTAACAAATAAGCCGGGAAAAAGCTTATATAAGCTACGGCTTATAATAAAAAAGGAAAAAGAAATCTAGTATAAAGATTAAATGGTGTAAGGGATGGTTGGATGAGCTATTGAAGCACAATGGTAAAACGCATGGACTATGAGGGAGAGGTCGTGGGTTCGAGGCAGGCAAACCCCTTTTTGCTATTTTTTATTTATTTTTTTTACAAATTTTTATTATTTTTTTATTTCTCACTTTTTTGCAAAAATAAATGCTAGAACTTATAAAGGGACGTATATTTAAGAACTTTTCATAATGAAGATAAGCTCAAACTCAAAAACAAGCTCAGAAAGAGCTTATGAAGTTCTGCCTTCAGTAAGAAGGCTTTTGAGCTATTTTTAGCTTATTTGGACTAAAAGCTTTGCACAAGCTTCAATATAAGCTCAAATTCAAAAATAAAAGAAGTTCTGGATAGCTTATGATGAGTATAAGCTAAAAATGACAAGCTCTTTGAGCTGAAAACACATTAAGATATCTAAATCTATGATTAAAAATAGCAACCTCAGGTAAAAGTACTAGATACTTGGAAAACTAAACAAGCTATAATCTATAATAAGCTAAGACTTGAAGAGAGCTTTTGAAAACTAGACTAACAACTAATAAGCTATAAATTCAAAACATAAAACTAAGCCCTATAAGCTAAAAATCTAGATTTAGAACCTTACAATTACTTATACCTGTTTTTGCTTTTGAGATAATTAGTGACTTCTTTAAGCTAAAATGTACTAGGTAAATAAGCTAGTAAATGAAAACTCTAAAGCTTAATCCATCTACAAGCTATATCTAAAAATAAGAGCCAAAACTTAATTTTAAACCTAAACCTAAGTTTCTAGTACACACCAATGGATTCTAATAATGACAGCATGGTAGGTTCCACTGATGGATGTAAATGGCAAAACCAAACCAAATGCGGTAACGTAATGAGGTTAAACCCTGCACTTAAACACTCTTTTTGAGTGTGTTGAAACTTAAAACAAGCAAGAACCAAACCTTGTATGGTTTGGTTCAAAATTTCAGTGATTCTATGAAAATTCACCCTGGTGCTGGATAAGATTTAATAAAGCCATAACTTTTTTAAAAATGAAAACTAACTTTTGAAATTTCTTTTTCTATTGGTTTAAAATGATAATACAACTAACTCAAACAAATTTCACAGGTCATTTTGACTTTTGATGGTCAAATAAGCTTATGCCAAACACTCCTTAAACTACTTGACAGATTTGATTAAGCAACTAAAATGATAATCTAATGAATAAGACCTAAATTACCAGATATCAGATGCTTATATTACACCTAATAGCATAAATCACAACTGATTAACTTATGTTTTAAGATCTACAACTATGCTACTATATTTTTGGATTTTATGGTTTTTATGGACAAGTTATGAAATACTAAATTCTAAAACACTTAATCTAAAAATAGATAAACAAACACATTTAATAAGCTAGGAATAAGGTAAATAAGCACTAATAAGCAAATAGATTAAGCTATTAAACAAATCTACACTAATAAGCAATATTTAAGCTAAAATTAAAGGACTGGAAGGAATAGAAAACTTACAGGCTGCTTCAGCTTAACAAAGCTATTAGGTCTTTTTTTAATGAGTATCCTACTAGCTCTGGCTTATATACAATAAGACAGTATAAGTCCATGGAGCTCATCCACTTGCTAGCCCTCCCTTCCATCGAGTTAAGTTCAATAACAAGGTAATTAGCTGATTTTAATTATTTGAGTAGATTAATAGACTAATTAAGCTCAATCACTAGCTTAGATACTAGAGAGAGCTATGAGGAGCTTATCCAACACTATCATAAGGATTAAGAGCTTATGAGTAACAGTTTAAGACAATTGAGCTTATTTAGAATTTACGAGTAAGGTAAAAGAGATTAAGACAGATTAAAAACTAAATTTCATTAGCTAAAAGTTTTGATTACATGATTAAAAATAAAATTACAAGAGATTGAAATTGAAAATTAACTAAAATTAAGCTAAAAATTACAACTAAGTAAAAATTAAAAAAGAAGATTATCATGTGTGTGTGTGAATGTGTGCTATTTATAACCACAAGCTGAACCTTCTAGCCTTTCTTTGCTCTATACGCTCCCTCCAATCAACACCGTACATTCCATTAATCATTAGTGAGTAATTTTTGGCCGTTTGATCAAGTCTTGGGATTCACACGGATTGCCAGCGTGGCAATCCGTGTGATGCTCTTATGCTTGTTCCGTGAGTAGCCCGAGTATAAAAATCCACTCCTTGTGTGTTTTCTCATGTCTAACGTGGCATTCCCCTTATGGGTTTCAACCAATAAGAGTCTTTGATGACGTGATTACCTTGCCAGCGTGTCCATTATACCTTGAATTGTCCTTGTAAGCCCTTAATTGTCATTTGCCCTATGATATGACTGAATGGTAAAATGGTAGGGATGGATGAACAGTAAAACGGGTTTTCCCGCTTATTTTTTAACTGAGAGGGATAAAAAGATTTAAACTTTGGGTTTATGGCAACTTTAGTCCCTCTCTTTGTGAAGTGTAAAAGTAATACACATCCAAGTGTATTACAACTTTCAAAATTGGCATCTTCGGTCCCTGGAATTTTATAAAAGGGGTATAGTTTAGGGTTTTGGGCCGGGTATGGGTAATTAGGCTTGAAATTTTAGGCTTTGGATCCGGGTGTTGTTTTTGATAGGTTTAGGGCCCATTACACTTCAAGGAACATTTGTGTAATCTTCTGAAACTTAAAGGACTGATTGTTGACCCATAGTTGACTGAGAGCTTTGACTTTTTGACTTTGGCTTCCGGCTCTTGCACGCTCTTCCATTCTCGTGCTTGGTGTTTGACCGTTTTTGACAGTTTTCTTGTGATTTTTGTCTTATCCGTACCTGCATACACAAAACATAAAAACAAGCATATCTTTGCCATTTTTAGTATGTTTTTGGTCATTTAGGGTCATTTCTGGTGTTAACGGATATGTGTATTTTACACCTATCAAAATTCCCCAAACTAAACGATTGCGTGTCCTCACGCAATATTACATGCCTTATAACCAAATACCTCAAAACTTCCCCAAACTAAACCTTTGAAAAGTAGCAAAGATTTTTGTTGAGAGAGCTAAGAGATCACAAGTTATAAAACACCCGATTTCCCATTTTCAAAGATTTTTTTATTTTTTATGATTTTTCTTAAAAGACTACCTAACTACAACTTGTGTGACATAATGTATTGTTTTCATTACCTTTGTGGTAACTTTAAGGATCATGGAACAAAAAGCACAATTAAGTGTCTAAAAGATAACTTCATCATTCCCGACTTTTCACTTTTCCCATACTAAGCTTAAAAATAAGATCACCGTTAAGTACGAGCTAAGATGCTAAGACTACTTATAATTACAACTTGTGAATTTTGTGAATTTTTCTTCCCGACACATATCATATATTTAAGTGTGTGTGCTCAAATTAATTTAAACCATTAAATCCACATATTTAGATAGTTGAAATCCGACTAAGCTTTACACATGGGCCTTTTGGGCTAATATGTTAATAACATAGTAAGATCACAACTCAAAGCAAACAAAAACCTCCTTAGCTAAGACATCGTTGGTTCACTTGCCCCATAAATGACTTTCTTCTCTAGCATCCCACCGTCATCGGGTAAGTGCTAAGGTTTTTGACACCCCATCCGGAGAATAATAATCGAGACGCATGAACTTCCGATGAAAAAGCCTTGTAGACTTTTGCAAATTTTGGTTCAAAAGAATACTTTGGTTTTAGAAAAGGAAACTTTTACTATTTATTTTCTAACTTGCAACATTATTATTACTATTTACATATTAGGCGCCCGTGCCACCGCCCCAGAAAAGGCCCCACACCCCGCCCATACATCCCCCCTACTCCAAGTTCCGGACAAACCCGCGCGCCACCATCCCCAACGCACCACCCCAAACCCTCTCCCCCGCGACCCCGGACCCAGTGAGGCAAGCAATGCACCGGAACCACAGCGCCACTGAATCCACATGTTGGTCTTTGTGGTGTATTATATTAATTTTTTTTTTTTAAGTCACATTATAACACCTTCGAACATCAGTTTAGTCTAACCAGGAGAGTCGAATATTGGTCCACCCAACATTTTTCCAGCTAGCAGAACTAATCGAATTACATAATCCGAAACTTCCCACACCTGTTAATAAGATGGCTAACTTCTTTCCATTTCACAATTAAAAAACAAATGATTAGTAATTCACCACACCTATACCGCAATTTACACATATAATGGAGTCAATTTGGATGCCTTGTCTAGATAATGTTTAATACTTGGTAGGCAAGCAATCAACATAACTTCCATGCATGGATATTTAATTTATTAGGGAATAAATCGAATCCAAGTATTTTATGATCCCCACATATGCAAATCTGTATCATCGATGAACTGCCTAACCAAGCCACAGTAACCGCAGAATTAATTCCTCTCCACATCTATCCTATCCGCCATGGGACACGAATAACCTGATGCATCAACGCACTGAATTCGCCAAATTGCGAGAACTCAGCACCTCCTCTCGGATATCTACGAAACGAATCTGATAAAAAAAAGATGAAAATAACAAAAAAAATGAAAAACATTAGGATGAAGCCAACTTACCTCCAATAGAAATAGATTGCACATTTCCAAGCGAATCCCCAGGGTATCTGGTTGAGTTATAAGAATGCCACCTCATGCCAAGGATCCTCCCAAAACGAAATAGAATCTCCCATTCCCCCCATTTTTGATTCTCAAAACTGCATCAAGTCAATGCCTTTATTTCCGAACGCATTGACTTCAAAAGTACCAATACTAGACCAACAAGATTACATACACCCGTTTACAGATTGAACCAAGATTTTCCATCCCCCCATGTATAGCTTTATAACCTTGGCCCAAAGCGAAGTTCCTTGAGTCAAAAATCTCCAAATCCATTTGAACAAAAGACCCAATTTAACCAGTAAAGACTCGAAACTCCAAGACCTGAACCCTTAACCTTTAGAAGCAATCACTTTGTTCCAATTAACCCATGAAACCTTCTTGCTAGAAATGTCGTGCCCATTAAAGAAATGACTACGAATTGATTCAAGAACTTTTAGAATACCTGAAGGAACTTTGAATAAGGACATGTGGAATATAGGCATTGAACCAAGAACCGATTTAACTAAAGTAAGTCTTCCTCCAATCGATAACATCTTCATCTTCCATTTAGAAAGACGTCTCCTAACGCGATCAATCGTATCTTTCCACCTCGATAAACGGTGCATATCACCACCCACCGTGGAACCAAGATACATAAAAGGGGCTTTAAGGACCAAACATCCAAGATTTTCCGCGGCACGATTAACATTATCATTATTAACATGTATTCCCATAATCTTACTCTTGGACATGTTAATTTTAAGCCCGGACGCCAAATAAAAACATTCCAATACATAAGTAAGAGTAGAAATATTACGATCACTCCATTGGCCAACAAAAACCGCGTCATCCGCATAAAACAAATGAGAGATGTTTACCGTGTCATGAAGCTTAATACCATGAAATAAACCCTCATCGACAACTCATTGAAATGAAGATGCAGACTTTCCATAACAAGATGAATAAGAAAGGAATAACGTAACTCCTTGTTTCAGGCCCTTTACCAAAAATAAATTCGTGCCGTAGAACTAAGGTAAGAACACGTTTATAATATTTGAGTCTCTCGAAAATGAAGACAACATTGAATCATTTCCCCCAATCAAGTCCTCCCCAAAACCGAACTTACTTAAAACCTCATCAAGAAAATCCCACCGGACCGAATCATATGCTTTTTCGAAATCAACCTTGAAGATTAAAGTTTGTATATCTTTTTGATTGTACACCAATGAAACAATTCATTAATAATAAACGGTCCATCTAATATCTGTCTATTAGCAACAAATGCGACTGGACCTCATTCACTAAGCCACCCAAAACGTTAACCAGACGATTCGTCAATATCTTGGCAATAATTTTGTATAAACTTCCAATGAGGCTAATGGGTCTAAAATCCTTGACAACATTTGCATCCATGGATCTTAAGGAATCAAATCAATAAATGAGGAGTTGCAACTCCTCTAGGAATAACAGCATACGCACAAAATAACTAACCGCATCGACAAACCATCCTTTTCTCACAAGCGCAAACCAAAAAATGACGAAAAGCTGGCCGAAAGTAAAACCATCAGGCCCCGAAGCTTTGTCCGTACCACATTCCCATACGCCTCTTCACCCTCATCCAGAGACACCTCGCCTCCAGTCCCATGCATCTGATCCGAATTAAGCCTGTTATGAAAACTCCTACAAATTTTAGCAACCCGATTACCAGGATTGCAAAAACTTTGCTGAAGAATTCGAAAATTCATTCTTCACGACTTCGGTCATCACCCACACACCATCCACCAAACCCCCCGATACTAAGATTATACGCATTGTTTTTACAAGCATGCCGTGAAAGAATTTGGAATTCTCATCCCCTTCAACTGCCCATTTAATTTTCGTCTTTTGAGCCATTTCTAAAGATCACAATTTCATCACATTTACGAATCTTGAGAATAATCTCCGATCTAATCCGAATATCCTCTTCTACCCCTTGACCACTATCAATAATCTGGTTAACAGCTTCAAGGTCTTTTTTGAATTGAACTTTCACATTTTTCCTACACGAATACAATTATATTTATTCCCAATCGCTAATAATGTTCTGTAAGTTGTTGAGCTTACCCATCAAAATCTTCATAGCATTCGAGTCAATACTTGGGCTGTTCTTCCATGAATCTTCCACAAGTTTACAAAAACCTTCCATATCAATCCAATGGTGAAAGAATCGGAACGGTATAGGACCATAATCAAACTTGTTCTCCTAAGATAGAATGTGGCGAGATCTGACAAAAATCTCTCCAAGGTATATGCATTGAATGTGGCAATGAAAGTAAAAGATTCTTCGAACCAAAAATCCTAAACAAGTTAACTATTTTTCGAACCGTTTTTATGACTCCAAGTAAACCGGCTCCCGCCTAAAGTAACCTCTACCAAGCCAGAATTCGATATAAAAGAATTGAACAAGTTGGCCCCATGCGCATTGAAATTAGAACCAAGCCTATCTGATCTGAATCGAACCTCGTTAAAGTCTCCCATAATGATGGGTTTCCCCTTTCCACTTACTGATTTCATGTTGCAAAAAATCCCATAGAATTATTTTATCTCTACTATCTTGAGGAGCATACACTGCTATCATGAGGAACTTCTGACCCGTCAAACACCATGTACCCCGAATAATCACAAAGAAGTCCGAAATAGTAACACTATGCTTACTAAAACAGTTAGGGTCCCAAATGCATAAAATGCCCCCTGAGTTACCTACGGCATCACTAAAAGCATGATCATAAACCATATTACCCCAACATTTTCTCACATACGAATTATCCATAATTCCAACTAGTCCTCATTTAATTCCAACAAGATTAACCTTGTTATTTGAAATACATAGCTCCCTAACCCAATCTTTTTGGTCTATGGGCAAGACCTTTGAGATATTTAAGACATGTCATTCATGGATAAAACAAATCGTCCCACTCCTTTGTGAACTTATGATTACGCCCATATTGTATAATACATCCATCCATGTTTGTACCCCTATAACCCCCCTACTTTAACAACTTCCTCCAAGACACCCAGAATTGAACCATCAGTTCTCGGACAACCTGATCTTTTAAAGTGCCCCGAAGACGATGAAACTTTCTCTTCATCTTTATATTCAGAACGGCTATTCAACTTGACTTAATCATAACATTCTCCTTGTAACTCTTATCTCGAATGCACAACACTTAGTTTGTCCCCCCACAGCCTTAAATTTGCCACCTCCTTATCTAACTGAGAGGTAAAACCCAGGAGAAATTAGAGCTAATTCCCGAATTACTATCACGTCGATTAAAAAAATTCTTGGGCTTAATCAAGAGTGTGTATAAACCAAAAGGATTCTCTGACTTGTCTGTAGATTGAACAAGATTAGCATCATCTCTTGATGTTCCCCAACACTAAATAGGGTCGACATCCAAAACGTCTCCTGCACCACCTCCACCTCAGGCTTCAATACCACATCATTTCTCGAAATTAAGAACTTACGACGTCCCAGTATCCTGATTACGACCCACCAACATAAGCGTAAGTATCATACCACATCCATCATCATCCTAATTAGTTTTCCGATTTCGTCTGTGAAGTCGGAACCCAACCGAAGTTTCGTTAGCCCGAATCCAATTATGATTATTACCCTATGAATGATTTTTGAACTCTTCCTTGAATGCATCTACCTGCTTTCATTTGAATTGACAATCGTTGAATGTAACACTTATTGCTTTCATAATCACAACCAACTAAAAGCTTTCCCCATTTGGTCGCAATTCGTCTAAATGTGTTCCCCGACCACAACCTTTAACGGAACCCCCTTCCCGAATTCCACCAATCGATTCTTCCTCATCTCAAACACATTAAAGCGTAAATAATTTTGGAAAAACCTATGATGCACAACTAACGTCCATCCCCCCCCCCCCCTGAAATTGTTTGAGAGTCTCCACGGATTGAAACTCCATCATAACCCACAATTCCAATATACTAATGCTAATCTCCGCGCACCCCTCTTTGCCATAGTCAATTTAAATTGGCCATTAACGCGAATTATTTCACCCTTCCAAATAAAGCAAAGAAAAATCATTTTAGCACTCAAACACTTCATCACCAATCACTAAAGCATCATCGATGACGAATTCATTTGCAAATTGAATTTTTATTCATTATTCACAAACGCCCAAACATACGATTATCCCCCTGTTGAGTCTCATTTGACTTCGAATCCACCTTAGGATAAGGATATACTTTACACTCTGATTGTGTCAATCTCCCTTGTTTAAAAGCACTCTTAGCCCAAACCTTAGGGATTTAATCTTGAATAGTAGCAATGTAGCTTAATCTATAAACGATCAATCCAAACGTGGCATAAATTGTTCACCCAATCCTCAGAATTAACTACATTAAGAAAACGAACAAAACCAAAACTATTACCACTCTTATCTCTTTTAACGAATAAAGGCATCCACCACGTGCCCATATTGTTTTGCACTGGCGTGGAATAAAATCTATGTCCCATTACGGAATACAGGAAGATTAGATACAAAAAACGGACGAGGAAACTAGCCACGATCATCCTCCTTTGAGACGAAACTTAACACCATAATTCTTCATAGGAATACGAATACTTACGGCGAACTTCTGTCCACCACAATATCCACCCCATTATTTGATTGAAGAAGACCTAAGGAAAAAAGGAAACGAAATGGAGTCGATTTTAATATAGTGATATCAGATCTAAAAAGGTACCTAGAATCAAGGATAAGAAAATTACGCCTAACACACGCTATATTAGAACAATTTTCTCAAATTCATGTTTATAGCGATTCAAACACCCAGATTGAAAGTAAATTAGAAATGATGATTTGGAGAAATTTTTATGGCGCCGCATTTGAAAAATTATATTTTTGCCCCATTTTTTTATAATTCTTGATAATAATCAATTTTCTATGAACAATAACCATACGATGATTAACAATTGATTAGAGATTATGCGAGAATTTTATTGTTTATAGATTTAAACAATTCAACGGGATGTAAGAGTTATCATCACATATCCCATAGAGGAATTAGTAAGGTTATCATCTCATATTGTTTTTCTAGTATGATGGATTACGGGGTTTAAATGTGGCAGGGTTTTAGAAGTCAATTTCAATGCCTCCTTATTGGTACAAGAAAAGCAAAAAATGCCACGTGATACAAAAAATATCACAAAGATGAGATATTTCACACTCTAGTCAAACCACACCCTACTGGAATCAAAAATATCTCAATCACGGGATGGCCACGCTGGCAATCCTGAGAGTTCATTTATATTTAATAAGAAGTAGATTTTAGTAGAGTTGTTAATCATACTTAGGAAAATGTAGCAACCAATATTAGTAAATGATCCAAGGGTCAAGGTTGGAGAGAGCGACAAACCGTTTTTTTAGCCTAGAAGCTTCAGTGGTTGCTATAAATAGCCACACTCTCACACACACAAAGGAACATTAGACAGCTTTAATTCTCTTTAGATTAAAAATGTAGTTCTCAACTTTAGTAGTATAAATTTTAAGTAATGTAATTAGAAAATAATAGATGTTTCTTCTCATTTGAGCATTGTAAATCAATTTTAGTTATTAATAAAAAAAAATTAGAACTCTAAACTGTTTTTCACAAATAAAGACTTTTATCACTTCATATATCACGTACAATGTCAAAAGCTAGTAATTCGCTCATTAAGCTATCTCAAGTCTAATAAATCTTGAGATTGAGCTTAAATAAACTTAAACAAATTTAAACTCTTAAATCCAATAAATACCTTAATATTTAGGACATAAAAGCTAATGTAAGGTGAGGTCCCATACAAGGATCGGGCACACAAAGGTACTTTACCTGGCTTATCCTTGAAAAGCCAAAGCTGATGATAAGCTCGATATACATATAAGCTTCTGATTAGCAGAAGCAATTGTAAGTTTCCTTTTAAATTTCCTTCTCATTTAAATTGTAGCTTAAAACTGCTAATTAACTTTTTAGATTTATCAATTGCTTAATCTAGTTGCTTATTTGTGCTTTTAAGTATCTCATTGTGCTTATCATATATGTTCCTTAATCTGTCTTTAGATTTAGTAGCTTAGAACTTGTATTTTTCATTACTATGTCAGATAAAAACTATTAAAACCAACATATATAGTGAGCATTTAATCCACTTAATTAGTTGATAAATCAAGTTTTGGTTAATAATGTAATAAAGGCTATAGAATGTCCTGTATCAAGGTTTAGTTAGTGATAGCATTTAAAAGCTCTATTGATTTGTCATGCTGATAAGAGGTTTGGAATAAGCTTATTGACCACAAAAAGTTCAAAATTATCTTAAGCTTTCATTTGGATAGTTAGTTTTATCATTATTGTTAAGGATTTGAGTAGGTTTTAATCATTAAGTTTTAAACTTATATTCTTTTTGTGGCTTATAAATTGTGATTACAGCACAGGGTAATTTTATTACCTATATATTTTACTTGCTAAAATTAACTAAGCCCTTGTAGCTTGGTTTGTTGTCAACTTTGAAATCCTATACACTCAAAAAGAGTGTGTAGTGCAGGACATCCCTCAAGTAAGACTGCATATAGAGCTTTGTGGCATTGCCATTTGCATCAGTAGTAGATAACCATAGATACCACTGCTCCCTTTTTTGGTTTCATTAAGTTAGTAATCTTAGGTTTTAGGTTCTAAAATTTAAGTTTCTTATAGATTAGACATAGCTTATTATATTTTAAAACTTGCTTTTCAATTTCTAGATTAAACATTAGGGTAATTTAGCTTTTAAAAGTCATAAAAAATCCAAAAAGACCAAAAACAGTAGTAATAGTATTAAGCCTTTCAAATTTAGAATTTTAAGTTTGTTGTATCTTGTTTCTTGTTTGAATTTTATAAGCTAAAAAGATTATGATCAAATAGTTCTTATACTCAGTACCATCTTGGCTTATTTAGCAATTGAGCTTTTATCTTAATTTAAGCCTTTTTGAATTTAGTAATCCTGAGTTTGCTGCTTTGATTATCAATTTCAGTTAAGCTTTTAGTGTTTCTTAGTTAAGTAGCTTATTAAAAATAGCTTGTAGACATCATAAGCTATCCAGAACATCTTTTGCTTTTTAATTTGAGTATATAATCAAAATAGGAAGCTTATGCAAGTGTTTTAAGCTGGAAATATAGCAAAGTGAGCTCAAAGCTCACTTCTGAAAACAGTAAATTTCATAAGCTCTTAGAGAGCTTAATATATTTGATTTTTAGCTTAATGTGAATTTATAAAAAGTGATAGTCATCAGTTTATCATTTGGTTTTGAAAAATATATAAAAAATAAAGCAAAAAGGGTGTTGCCAGTTTCAAACTCAAGACCTCTCACTCACATACCCAACGTGTTAACCAATATGCTACAATAGCTCATCCATTCACTTCTCCTCCCATTTAATTCTTATACTTGTCTTTCTTTTCCTTTTTCATTATAAGCCGTAGCTTGTATTAGCTTTTTCCCGGCTTATTTGTTAAGCTGTGAGCTTCTTCTTATTTTTCTTTTGATCTTTATAACTTTTTAGGTTTTCCCTGAATTTTTGGTAATTTTCCATAAAGTAGATTATTTTTAATCATTTTTCTAAAGTTTTAAAATTCGAAAATACATAAAAAATAGAAAAAAGTTTTATAAAAATACAAAAAAATAGTTTTTAGTATTAGAATAAATATTTTTAGGTTTACATTCAGAAAAATCATTTTCAACACTTTTAGATTTTAATTTTCATTTTTAAGCTTTTATTTTTAATTTTAAAAATAGGATTTTAATTTTAAAAATAGTTTGAAAAATATTTTCCTGAGTTTTATGTTAATTTTAGACTTTTTCTAAGTTTAATAAATCATTTTTCTTAATTTATTAGGTGACTTTAATTGCTATTTTCATAAGGAATAATTAATTAAATTAGTTTTTAATTCAAATAATTTAAAAAATATTCGAAAAATATTTTTTCTTTTCTAAAATTTTCTATTGTCTTATTTCAGGTTAAAAATTTAATTTTCATTTTTTAAGAGTTAGAATTTGCCTTATATGCTTATTTGTTGCGTATTTAATTGTTCCCAGGCTAAGAACAATTAGTGTTTAATTGTTTTTGTGTTCTTATTTTATTTGTTGCTTTTATTTAGTAGTCATAGATAAACCAAAATTATTTCTTTTCTCATTCAAATCATAATCCAAACTAAGGCGTGGTTTCAATTTTTTCCAATTCCGTTGGGGAAACGACCCGGGAAAATCATACTTCCCGGTTTAATACGTATTATATTATATTATATATATCTTTTAGAGTGAATTTTCCTTTGGGAATTTTCTTAATTGCTCTTTTGGAATATAGTATATTTTATATATAGTAAAATACTCTATCAATTTTTGGCGCCGTTGCCGGGGACTTGTTTAAAGGATTCCGCGTTTACGTTTGATGAATTTGGTTTAAGATCATTTCGTCCTCGAAAGTTTCATTTTTTGTTAAAATATTTCAAAATCCAAAAAAATAAAAAATTATAAAAAGTAAAATATTTTCTTTTTTCTTAGTATAGTTTTTATCATATAAAAAAACACAAAAAATAAAAAATATAAAAAATTTCCCGTTAAAAAAAAGAAATAAATTACACAAAGTTTGTAACGAACACCAACAAATTAAATAATCACATCCAAGGTAATATCAAAAATAAGTTCCTTTGAAACTTGAAAAGTTACACAATCGAACCAAAGATTTTTAAACTAGTCATTTGTGTCATTTAATATGTACGGCTCATCTTAAGAAGAATTTTTTAAGATTTACAAATTTTTAAGAGCTACCGTGAAGTAAGTTGATTATTTGGTTTAAGTTGTCTTCCGTGTATCCGTTTTAAATAGATTGCTAAAAAAATCAAAATTTTTTTTTTTTTTAAATTAGTGTAATTTTTTTTACTTTTTAATTTCTTTATTTTTAGTGCATGTGCACTCGTTCTCAAGCTCGTAATCGAAATCGTCGACAACAACAATTAACAACGGTTATTGTTGAGGAACCCGAGTTTCCAATGGCCGACAATCGTACCATGGCTCAAATGCTACAAGCTCCCATCGAGGGATACGAAGATGCAATTGTTGTACCAACGATAAATGAAAACAATTTTGAGCTTAAACAAACTTTGATTAATCTTGTTCAAAGTAATCAATTTACGGGTAAACAAGACCCTTATAATCATCTTCGATTTTT